>LS056559.1:0-12084 GCA_900241095.1 Acartia tonsa
CATCGAACCTAGTAATAGTGTCTAACTTTTTATCTTTGTGACGTAACAAAAATCGAAGGATGAGAGGGGAGGTGGGAAAGAAAACCTCTAAAAAAGAGATGGATTTTTGTTACGTCACAAAGATAAAAAGTTAGACACTATTACTAGGTTCTATAGCATCGTATTATATCCAGTTTTCTACGATTTTAAAAAATGTACAACTTTCATCCAGTGACACCAGCATCTCAGGCTAAAAAACTAGTTTTGATCTTACATAAAATTGAATTCATTGTTGTTATTAGGATAACTTATCTAGCTTTGCCTATTTCTCTGATCAAATGGACAGAGAAATAAAGAGATAAAAACGCTAGTAAACAAGTGTTAGGAAGTAAATTGAAAAAGGGGAAAGAGTCCAGGGAGGGAGGGGATATTGGACTGTAAATTATATTGGTCCCTAAAGTTTCTAAGCACTTTTATTAAATCTCGATTGATTTATCCAAATTACAGTATCCAAACTATTTATTAATAATTTAAGTCTACAGGAGGTAAAATTTGGTGTGAACTTCAATTTATCGTCAATTGTCTTATCCCTTAAAATCCCTGGGAGAGTGTTAAATTATAAAGAGAGAGAAATTAAAAGTTTCTGATTTAATTAAATGTATAAAAGAAAATAAGTAAGGAAGTTATATGCCCAAGGGTTTCAAGGGTAAATTACTGTTTTCCCTTGAAATAAGCTATTTAACAGACTTATTCTTATATATAAAACAGGATGTCTATGTATGCGTGTGTGTGTCTGTCTGTCTGTACCGAAGAATCTTGCTAACCACTGAAATGATATCGTTTTCCACTTCTTTGCAATGTAGCTTTTCTTTCAGGTCCTATGAAGATTTGAGGGAGGGTGCCACCAACCTTCCAAGAGAAGTCACCTTTAGAAAAAAAACTACTGCCCAAAATTTTGTTTTTCATTTTTCTGTTAAACAACAGGGGTTGTGCGACACCCATTACAGGATATTAGATGAATTTACATCCAACAAACATTATCCATTGATTACCAATCTTTTGTCTGGAAGTCCTAACTATTAATAGAAATGAGTTGCACCTGTTTGCGGCCTAAGACATTCCCCATTTTATTATTGCGTCATACACCTGATATAGCAACAGTATATACCATTTTAAAGTCTTTTTAGTCTTTTCTCGAACCCAACGCCTCCCCGACGGCAGGAACACTATCCTTCACGCTTATGCCTTGGGTTGACACATTTTTAACAAAATTATACAATATTTCTTAAAATTACTATTCTTTCCAATTCTTTTAATCTAATTTTTACCTTTGCTAGCAACAGATTCAGTATTGTATGAATCATTAAGTATAATGATGGAATTTATAGTGGAGCATATCAATGTTAAAACAGTCAATACCAGCTTACTAATCAATCTAAATAAAATTCATTATTAATAATTATTGAAGATCTTATAGCTTTACACATTTATTCAACTATTTCAATCCTTATATAAAAGTATTAGTATGTCTATCTAACCGATGAACTAATATGGTTCTCCTTTTAATTGTTGCTTCACATATGTTCTAGAGTTAATAATTACCTAGCTGAGTATGGAATATTTCTAGTATAGGAATACTTGATATGATACCAGTCTACTAGGATAACAAGTAAGAATACATACATAGGAATATAGTTTACTAGAGTTAATAATTACCTAGCTGAGTATGGAATATTTCTAGTATAGGAATACTTGATATGATACCAGTCTACTGGTATAACAAGTAAGAATACATACATAGGAATATAGTTTACTAGAGTTAATAATTACCTAGCTGAGTATGGAATATTTCTAGTATAGGAATACTTGATATGATACCAGTCTACTGGTATAACAAGTATAAACACACCCAAAGGAACATAGTTCAATACAGTGCTCTCAAAACAATCAGTAAACTAAAATATGCAATTAATAATTAGAAATAATTTTTGTAGAAGAACTATAAATTTTCTTGTATACTGTACATTTTCTTACCTTTTTATTGTAGGGCAAAAATTTGATTTAAAATTATCTATCAATCCAGACAAAATAAAATTTTCTGCAAAAGCAGGCAAAATTATGATTTTGAGACAAATGATAAACTATATAATATTTTAATTATCCTATTTTTAAAATAATCACGAAACCTATATGGAATAATTAGGCATTAAATCTCCAGTATTGCTCTGAAACTTATTTATTTTCGCTAGAATTAAACTTTTACAGAACTATATTGAAAACAAATGTTCCTTTTAGAAAAATTAAAAATAGAATAAATTACAGTATTAATCCCTATTTTAATGCCTCGCAGGGATTAAAATAAATTTACATTAAAGTTAAAACTTTAACCTTAGGTTTGTCAGTAAACCAGGTTAGGTTGGAGTCCCAGAGAGGATCATTGCAGAAATGATTACTGCTATTGCCTGCCATATTCATTCACTTAAAATCATCTGAAACTCAAAAAGATCTTTCTTAGTTTTATCATAAAAAATATTTCAGTTTGTCATATTAAGATATAGAACATTTATAAATTCAAATATTTTTGACACGCTGACAAGTTGAAAGCAAAATAGTTATTTGCTGGTGTCATAACCCTGTTTCTGTATATCCCTTCTAATATTTTGTTCATCAAAATGATTTTAGTTTTTTTTGTGTTCTTTATGTGGGTGTAAACAAAAACTAAAAAAAAATTAAAAATATTATTGCACGATTTACATGTATTTCTTATCTTTTAAATATTTATGTTCTGTGGATATAATAAAAATATTTGACTTACATCTAATACTTATTTGTACAATCATATTTTAAATTTTAGAAACATAATCTTTTAGGTAATTTTAGGTGGCTGGCCTCCACAGGAGATTCTAAATAAAGACTGTGGTAAAATTTTCGGTAAACAGTTGTCGACTTTTTATCGGCTGAGGCTTTAGAGCTGGTTTGCCTTGATGCAGTCCTAATTTATGCCTTAGGTTGCGACTAATTGAATAAAATTCGACTGATAATTAAACTTACCAATAAAATGAAACTCTAAGAAATTCTAGAAAAAAATATAGTGCTGCTATGCGAAGCACAAAAATCATGTATGGATAAACGGAAAAAGTGAGTTATATAGCAGATGTTAAGTTGCAATAAAAAAGAAATAAGAGATATCATGCTAAAAAAAAAGAAAATCATGAAACCTTTAATGTAAGTGTTTATGTCTATTATTGAAGCATGACCGACAGACAGACGGACAAAACAATGTATGTAATATATGAACATATGTCATTGAAATCCTCACTGAAAATTTTAGCTGTCTATCTTCAATGGCACTCATAAAATCTTACTTGCCCTATGCGTTACGAACTGACGAACAAACATACGAAGTAATCCATAGAGTAGCTTCACTTATAAAAAAAACATTTACAAAAACGCCATAACAATTAATTGTGTTTTTAAAAAATTATTAGAAATTATTTTTATTTTGTGAGAACTCCCACTTTCATAGAATTCATCAGGAATTCATAGATTATTAGATATGTTAATGATAATAATAAATAAATCTTCTATCCTATATTTATAACCTAACTCTTTTAATAAATTCTGCCTTTGTTAGCTTAAAAAAATTTGGTGTACATTATTTCAACAACAATTGTCTATTCGTCCCTGTAAATTATAGTGGCTTGGATGATAGGCATATTAAATTACGATTTTGTACATTTCTTTTTTTGTATTTATTGGGTTTTCTAGGATTTATTTAGTAATGGTTTTCTTATTACAATGTAAAAAACAAAGATATTTTAAAACTAAGTAGAGGCAGTATTTAGGGGGTCATTTGCCTTTGTATTTTTTAAACTTGTGTAGATAATCGGTATTAGGTGATTGTCGTAAAAAATTGAAGTTGTTTGACCACAAAGTACAAAATTACATGATAATTACAACAACTTTGCCTAGATGTACTATCTTAAGTCAATCCATATATTATTACTTGGATGTTGCACCATATTTTTATGTACTCTAACAAAATTATACCCGCAGCTGGCTAAAATAACGATAACACTCTTATACCTCATTTACACCATCTCCTCCCCTAATACCGGATGAACGGACTGATAGATAAATGAGTTCATATTAGCAACCTAAATTGACGACAAATTTTCCCCTGTCAATATATCCACGTATACTATATCCATTCTGAAGTCTTTATGTTTCAAGTTTTTATTTCATTTATATTATTGAGACAATCTTGATAAAATGATAACGAATAAAACAAAGAAATGGCAGTTGGTTCTTGATAATTTTTGAACCAATCCTATGATCATTATAGAGAAGTAACAGGATTACAGTTTGTATGTATTATCGTAGGCTATACCGCAAACCATATTAATAGGGCCGTTCAAAGATAGATTTTTATTCAAAAATGGGGAGATGTGGTTGGGGAGGGGTGTTAGTTGATAGGCGGGGTTCAGGTCGGGAGGTTAATAGCTGCGGCATGAGTTTTTTCATATTTGTTGGTTTAGTTTGCTGATCCTAGGAAAATCAACGAAAAATTAATGATTAAAAGATTTTTTATGATGATATACAAATTTATGTGAACAATATAATTTTTGAAAACAGATCAATAAAAATTTAATAGATTTATCTATTCTTCAATGTTAGCCTATATTCAAATAAAATTAACTCTTTAAAAAGATACCCATGTTAATTATTTAGGTAAACTTTTATCATAAGCTGTAGATTAGAATGTGATTATCGAACAGTAATTCATTTGTGAGGTTATTTTAGCCTTCAATATTGCTTTAAGGGAGGGATGGGACATTGGACTGTAAATCATAATGGTAACCAAAGTTTTATAAATAAGATGGACCGATCGCTTTACAACAGCTTTCCGTGGATAGTGAAATGAAAAGTTATTAGATTATTTCAAATTTTATGAAATACGTTATTAATCGATTTGGAAGCTAATACTGGACATGTTATTTCTTACGTCCATAAGAAAAAGCAAGTAGCTTATGAGTTAATCGTGTTTATTTTTCTTGTTAGCAAAACTTGACAGATATTTCTCAGCTAATTTCATTAATTTTCAACTGACACACGAGACTTGTATCTGTAAACAATAGAGTTATCAATCTAGATGGTCAATCAGAGGCAATAATCTTGCTAATATCTAGTCACATTAGTTGCTACGTCCATAGCATCTAGGGGCCTTTTTCAACAGGGGAAAAAAGTAGCATAAAACCATCATAAAATCATGAGAGTTTCCTGAAAACCGTAATTCAATTTTTGAGATCTATAGGTTAAAAAAACTTACTACTTTTTATTACTAGTAACTTCACCCCTACCATCTAGGGGCGGTGCCAAAAGGTGTGGAAACCCATATTTTTTGATATTATAAAATATGCAGCAGTTACCGATATTTTAAGCTTCAGACAGATAGACATCGTTCTACTTTGTTTTACAATTAAGTATAGTTCAATACAAATACTTTCCTCAATTAAAACTTTATTCTATAAAATTATTATACAAATGCCCGTATCATGATTAGTCGGATTGTTTCTACATAGTGTTGTTGTTGGTCCAATTAAGTGATATGTTATCTAGACATACTATATCTATTGTGTACACAGTCCGTTGACTTAAAATTTGACGTAAACAGACACTTAGCATGAGTGTGCTAAATGTTCGATAACAAGGATGACAACATCCATAAGAGCGAAGCTTTGAAACGGTAGGATAAACGAACATTAGTACTTGGAGAGTGTCAGAACTGAATAGACAGAATCTAAATAAGTCTATACAAAATTGTACATACATTTGTTGTCAAAATGCGTAAATACAGGATACAGTAAAAGAAGTTAACATATTTTATTTTCTCGTATTCATTCGAATCCGGTGGATAGGAACCGGTTCTCATCCATACGAAAAAACTATGTCTAGCATCGTATTATATCCAGTTTTCAACGAATATAGAAATGTACAATCATAAGATTAAAACCAGTTTTTTAGCCCGTGCCTTCGGCATTGTACATTCTATATCCGCGGAAAGCTGTTTATAATACGATGCGAGAAATAACTATTATGGACTTAATTATAGAGATACTTCGCTTATGATATTATACCTTGTTATTATATATATATTATTTGGATACAGATTTTCCATATAGAAATAGTACTTAAAATATATGAAAAGTATTTAAATAATCGACGGACAAGTCTTATTTCATAAAATATTTGCCCTGAAAAAAAGTTGTTAACCGATAATCACAACCCACAGAATAGATAAAATTGAAATCTATATATATTTTTAAAAGAAAACTTTAATTTAAACAAAAACAAAACACTAAAAATTGCCTTCAAATAAAAAGTATAATTCCTGTTTGTAACTTAAGATTATTAAAACAGTTTTTATTGGTCCTAAACAGTAAAAATGTTTTACTTTTACATCAAAGCAGGGTTTAACAAATCCTACCGAAAATATTCTAGCAGGTCAATTTTAGGATTTAAAAAGGGTTATCGAATAGTTATTCATGATTCATGATTTTAAAAGATATTTTTACTGCATATATAATATACACATCACATAAATAAATCGTGCATTTAACATGCACATTGAAATTAGATGAAGGTTAATACACAGTTTTTGTGCAGTATATATTTTTTACGAATGAATTTTTGATCAAATTCTTCTTATATGTTTAAAAGTTATATTTACTAAAATGTACAAGATTTGAAGATAAAAAGATTCTTAAAATCGTATATTAATCTAATTTTATTTTCTTTAATGAAGGCTCTTCTTGAATTTTAAAACTTGCGTATATTATCGGTCACTTAGGTGTTTCTCATCGTATTTGAAAAGTATGAACTAATAATCATCTTTTTACCTAGAACTTTCTCTGGTAAAGCAACTGGCCCTAAACAAAAAGGATGCTCTACAATTCACTTTTTTGCTGTCCATCCGTCAGATCACAACCTTAAGAGGATTTACTCGGTTGCTAAATTATTTAAAAGATAATTTTAAAATCAAGGAAAAGGAAAAAAATATCACTTTAATTGTTCACTGTCCTTTTTTGTTCACTATAATACTAAAAATCACATTTCCATTCTGGCTTCGAAACCGATTAATATCTGCTGGATTAGAACCGGTTCTAGCAATACTGAAAAATCATGTCTAGCATCGTAATACAGACAATTTTCCATAAATGTTGAAATAAAAATAATAAGAGTAATACCATTTTTGTCAGCCCGGACCTCTAGGATAGCCAAACTTGTTTAAATTTTATAATAATCATTTTAATATCCGCAGAAAGCTGTCTGTAATACGCTTAGATAAATAACTATTACACGTATAAATTCTGATTAGTATTTACATGAATGATAAAAATATATTTTGATACTAAAATTAAACATATTACAAAACAAGAATTGAACATAATATTTCTATATTCTACATATTAATCACATGCTTTACGATAAAACAAGGATGACATATGTTAAAAATATGAAAATATACATTAGAATATAGAAAATGTCAGAAAAAAATGTTGAAAATTTAGTAAAAAAAAATAGTTTTTAAGTACTAGTTTATTTTCAGGACTGAAAAAAAAAATTTATTATAAAGAGAACAACTAGAAGCGTACAGAGGATTTTACCCCCCTGTGATTGGAATCAATAGATCGGCCTATTAAATACTTTTTAGTTGAAAACGAAAACCAAAATAAGATTAATACATACAGATTAGGAGCAAAGCTTCTCTACAGGTGTAACGCCAGGATGACCCAACCTTTTTTCTCTTTCTTGGATTCATTAAAGTGTCCCAAGGTTAATTTCTGTTTATATTTCCCTGTCCCTAAGCCTGCAGTGCCTTCTTACAATGGATGTAGAATACGTGGATGTATTAACAGGAGAAACTAATTATGTTGTTAATATTGACCCTATTGATTGGTCAGTTCGTTTATCCTTTAGGTATTGGAGGGGATCGGTTAAAGGAGTAAAAAGGGCAGGTTGGGGGGTATCTTTATTTTAGAAAAAATCTGGTGCAACATCCAAGTTTTAATATATGGATTGCAGTACCTTCTTACCTTGTGTGTGTATAATTGAACTGTCATATTTTGCAAATTTGAGTAGAACTAATTTTATTGACATTAGATCGCCAACCATACCCCCCCACCCTTGCCAACCCATCCTTTTCCAGGAGGTCTACAAACCCTTCTGGTTTATATCACTGATCTAAAGAGATAAGACATTCGCCGAAAAATTGATGTACAATGTACATACCCAATGATGATATACAAAATTACCTCGTCTGTATGTTAAAATTAGTGGTTAAAAGTTTGGACACTCAACTTAATAAACCAACCAATCAAATATCAATAAAAGTGCCAAAGTTGTTAAGACAACGAATAAGAAAACGTTATTATAAAATTTTAAGAACTAGTGTAATAAACAGCCCAATGTACCCTTCCTCCCTGGGTTTATATACCTCCCTTACTTTCTAATCTTATTTGATGAACTTTAAAAAATACGTTTTGGTAAATTTTTAAAAAATGTCACCAATTACAACTTTTAATACAATATAGTCGAAAATAATAAGAATATCATAGCAGAATAATAATTTCTAATTAATGCCATAAGGTCGACATAAACCATTGATATTGTAACTCGCTTCGTCTGCACTAGTCCTTGTCAGTAATGATAGAATAAGTATGACAACATCAATAAGTAGCGAAGCTCAAATATAATGTGATTGGCTATTGGGAAAAAATTACTTTTGAGCAGTGTCATACAATAAACATTTAACATGATAAAATAGGTAAAAACAGGAAACCTTTAAAATCAAGTAACCTTTAAAATCACAAAACTTAAAAATCTAGGAATCGATATAGCACCCCAATTAATAGACAAATCATAATGAAACTTGATGGAAATATGTATGTATAATATGAGCATATTCAATCGCTGATAATTTCAGCCGTCAATCGATCCTGAATAAGAATCAAGAAAATCAAGAAGACCTAAAAATCTAGGAATCGATCTAGCACCCTCATTTTCAGACAAATGTTATCAAATCTTTGTGAAAATATGTAGAATCTAAAATTGATTAATCACTGAAAATTTCAGCCCTATATCTTGAAAAGGAATTGAGAAAATCACGAAAACTTTAAAATTTAGGAATCGATCTGGCACCCCGAATAACAGACAGATGGACAAAACAATTTATATATTATATGGGCATATGTCATAAGAATCTTCACTAAAAATTTCAGCTGTCTATCTTGTATAGGAGCCAAGAAAATCACGTTTCCCTTATAGTGTTACGGACGGACTGACGGACAAAGTGAATTATAGAGTAGCTTCGCTACTGAAAACCAGAGATGGGGGGAGGGGGGGGTTAATGGCGCATTTTCTAAATAAGAGATTATACTAAAATTTTGAAAGGAATATCCTTCCTTAACTTTGGCTTTAGTTTTCCTTAATAGTTCACAGCTAGAGAAAGAATTGTTATTTATATTACAAAACGTTACATGATTTTTAAGTAAGGCTTAGAACCAATTCTAATCCAGCGGATATTAATCGGTTTCGAAAACATACTGGAATAGTTATTTATCTCATCGTATTTGAGACAGCTTTCCACGAATGGTAAAATACTGTCTCTAATACGATTCATTACATGATTTTTCAGTACAGCTTAGAACCGGTTCATTGGATATAAATCGGTTTCAAAGCATTACTTGACAAATTAATGCTAGTAATATAATCATTCAATTTTGAACCTTTTACAACTTGTTTAATTATGGTTAATGTTATATGGAAAGTTGATATGATATAGACCACTAATACTTCGATTGTTAGACTTTTGTCCTAATGATTGAGCATGTAATATGTTGGACTTTTTCTAGGCCTTCAACATTATTATTATATCGTATTATTCCAAATTTAATGTATAATACTTTACTGTTTTTTTGTTGTTGAAATATTGTTGTCTTGTTATGGCTGCGATAATAGTTGTACTTCATTCTTTAAGATGTAATTTATTTTTGCAGGCATAAAACCTATTTACTGATCTTGGAAAAGGCAATTCTATTCAACCATTTTAGTAGCGAAGCTACTCTACAGTTTACTTTGTCTGTCCGCTAGTCGATCAATCCGTAATGCTATTAAAGAAATGTGATTTTCTAGGCTTCTAGTAAAGATAGACAGCTGAAAATTCCAGTGAAGTTCCTATGATATATGCGCATCCATACCATAAATTGCTTTGCCCGTCTGTCTGCCGGTTATTTTTTTTCCCTTCAATATTTTAATATTCTCTCTCTTTCTTTTCTTTGTTATTACAACTGTACAACTGAACATATGCTCTACTTATTTGCCCGTACGTTTATTCCATGTTTTTTTTGTGTTCGCTACTTATGGATGTTGTAATTCTTGTGTATGCCTTTACTTCGCATATAAATAAGTGTAACAGACAAATTGTTATATTATTACTTGGATGTTTCACCAGATTTTCATGTAATCTAATAAACTGAAAATCTCAGGTGGCTAATATAATGATAACCCTATCCACCCCCTTTACCCCATCACTCCATCCTTCTGGATGAAAGAACTGACCAATTAATAAGGTCCATTGTAGCAAAATGTATATTCACGAAAAACTTTCGCCTGTCAATACATCCATGCATTCTATATCCATTTGTATCAGACAGAACATATAAGGATTATATGAAAACAGGGATGACAACATCATTTAGTTGTGAAGCACAATAAAATCACAAATATACAAAGTGAGTCATAGAGAAGAAATTCATCAGTCATAAAAAGAAAGAGAAAGAAGGATATCCTTATACTAAAGTAACAGGATGTTTGTTTGTCTGAATGTCTGTGTATCTGTGTGTCTGTATCGAAAGATCTCGCTAACCGCTGAACCGATCGGGTTCTCCTTAACAGGGTAGCATCTCATAAGTCCCGGGAAGGTTTATAACTAGAGGCCTCTAGGGGCGTAGCCGCTAGTGATAAATAATAGCAAACCATTAAGCCTTAACTAATGAATGAATATATATGTCGTTTGTAGCATTATTAGTAGACCGACGGACAGTCTACCTTAAATAGCAGCCGAGAAAATAACATTTCCAAAGTTATCGAGTTACGGACCTACAGACAGATACAATGAGTACTTAGCTACGCTATTAATAAGAATAAAAAGTTTCTCTTCTCTTTTTACAGTTGCCTTTTCTCTTTCTAAATATACTACTTTCCCACCTCTGTTTTTTACATCTTTATTCTTCCCTTTTTAAAAAAGAAAAAGCAATTCTCGATCCCCCTCTGTCTCTCTATCTCTTTTTTCCTTAACTCTTTCTCTTTTTATATTTTTTACTTTTTACTTTTAATTCTTATCTCTCTTTCTCTTTTTTTATCTATCCTTCTCTCTCTCTCTCTTTAATCTTCTCATTTTTACTTTCTTTCTCTATTCTTTTTAAACTAGAGGTTGTGCCCCTGGAATCTAGGGCTCTGCGTGCAAAAGAGGCAGAAAAATAGCTTAAAACCATCTCAAGTCTTAAATTTTAAATTAAATTTGCTTAAAGAATTCCAGGACCTATATAAAGCTTCCCCTAAGTGGAGAACTCATTCGGTTCAGTAAACATCGATGTCTTAAGCTTCAGACAAAAAAACTACTTTATATAAAAGGATAAATATATTATCCTTAATTTTAAATAGCAGACATGGATTTTGCAATTCAACAGCCAATTGCTTAAGAAATATCTAAAAACTAAGCTACGGGGAACCTTTCCATTATGGCCTCCAAACCGATTAGATCTGAACCATACTGAAAAATCATGTATAGCCTCGCATTACAGACAATTTTCCATGATTATTAATATAAAATCGTAAAATTAATACTAATTCTGTTAGCCCGGTTTTTTTTACTTTCACGGCTAACAAAACTGGTTTTATTTTTTTTTATTTTAATATATGCAGAAAGCTGTATATAACACGCTGCGATAAATGACTATTAAAATCATTTCTAAAAAGTTCTAAAATCAAATGGTCGTGTTTAAAATAGCTTCGTATGTGAATCTAATAACCCTTTCCTGTACT
>LS056561.1:0-12083 GCA_900241095.1 Acartia tonsa
AAACTGTGTAGTCGAGCACAGAAACACCTCCCACTCTAGTTTTGAAATAAATTTAGGGGGGGGGGGGTGTAGTTTTTGGTTTGTGTTTTACTTTAGTTAAGAATATTTTGGAAAAAGGAATCTTAGGTATAGGCCCTATAGGATATGCCCCAACCCCTGTAATGGTACGTAATAACGAAAAGAACTCCCTTCTTATTTTAATTTTTTTCAAAAATTAAGAGAGGATTCAGTGCTCGCAAGGCACTTTGAGGGAAAACACAAAATGTGGCATAAAACTAAAACTACTATTACAAACGTACAATCAATAAATGAAAATGGTACAGTCACGCCCCCCACTATACATTGATCCAATTGTATACCTAACTGACCACTGGGTGTGTTTGGTAGCAAAAATAGATTTAATTTGCTGGATTAACAACCTAAAAGCAAAAAAAACATACTCGTTATTTTACACGTTTGTAATAACAGAAAATAAGGCCCAATTCCTTAAATAAAAGTAACAGTTTGTATGCGTGTCTGTAGCTAACTGACGTGGTTCTCTTTTAACTTGAAGCTTCTTTTATGTTCAGGGAAGCGAATAATGAAATGGTGTATAGTACCCTAACCTTTCTAAAAGAAATCGCTAACGGAAAAATTAAACTCCCCAAACTTTTTCTTTTTGAAACTGAATTTAAGTTTTTTAAAATAAAAGTGTTTGTTACCAAACCCCCTTCGTCAAGTGCTCCCTGAGGACCTTAGGGGCGTACGCTTTAGTCAAATAGTAAAGTAAAATACCAGATATTTTTAAAATTTGGTAATTATGTTTAAATTTGCTATCTCCTACCTAAATACTTTTTATTTATCAAATGTCTGTATTTAATGTTTATCTTTGTTACTTCAAATATTTTTCAGTATTATTAGCTGTAAACATAAGTATAGAATAATTAAATCAAGAAAGAAATCCAAATCATTATCCAAATTAAAAACAATGTCTAGAGACAGAAGTATAAATGATATTGTGTAAGAAGAAGTATGAACTTTTGCCCTATTTCCGCCACAGACAAATCTATCATTATCCTTTATGATTATCATGGGATGCTAAATTGATCCCATCTTTTAAGTCATTTTGGTTAATTTTTATTAATTACATTATTTGCTCCTAGAGACTGTTGAAACAAAATTGCCTTTAAACCTTTAAGTGCTATGAGGTAAAGTAAATAGTTACCCCATCATTATTTGGAGAAGCCAAGGCATCATCTGCTTGTAATGGGATGCTTACGCCACTATAGGTTATTAGGTAAAGTATCATCCATCAAATAACCGACCTTTTTTGCACGACCTTTGCCTGAAAGTCCTAACTTTGCATGGTAATAAGTTGCGTCTGTTTATGTGCCAAGGCTCTAGTACGACGTGGTGTAAATTAAACTCGAACTAGACACTATATCATTTATGCTAATGCAGTGGGTTAAAAAAAGTAAAGGGTTAATAATTAAGGTGTTTTATAAATGAGCTGGAAACTGCAATCATTTACCAACCAACAATATGAGCAATTACTTAGGAATTTCAACCATCAGGGACGTCCAAGCTTTTAATTTTTAGTGGGGTAAAATGAGGGGTTGCAAAGATTAGTGGGGGTTAAACACCATTTTACCCACAACCTTGGACGTCTATAACAAAATACATAAACTAATCTTCAGAAAAATTTTAAATTATCAAAAAAGAACCTACTTTACAAAATACAATCTTTTTTATTACTTTTCCTTGACATTTTAATAAATCTGCAGTAACAAGCAAGAATTTCACAATAAACATTAAATAAGTTGATGCTAAATCAATTACAATAATCGATATATTATTACATGGATGTAGCACAGCAGATTTTGGTGTACTGTGATAAAGTGATGCTTGCAGCTGGCTTAAATAACCCAATCCCCTCTCCTCCATCTGGATTAACAAACTAACCTATAAATGAGGTCCATATTATATTACCAAGCTAAATTGACCAAACATTTTCCCCTGTCAATATATCCACGTATATCCTATATCCATTATTACAATATTTTATTATCTAAATTACAATAACAAACCTTTGGTCACATATTATTTTTTTTATGGCTTAGAAATAGATGATTTATGAGAGTAGTTGATAGATGGATAAGTAAAGAAAATGGAAAATGGTAGTTGTATAAACTAGATACAAGATGTGAAATGCAGTTAGATGGATACTGGCATTAGTATATTTAAAAAGGGTAGATAAATAGGTGAATATATAGAAATTTGAGAAACAGTCTTATCTATAATACAAAGTAGAATGATGTCTGTCCGTTAGTCTGTCTGTCTGTCCGTCCCTTAAGATCTCTGTATCCACTGAACCGATTGGATTCTACTCTTCAGGGAATATACCTACTGGTCCTGAGGTGGTTTTAGGCTATTTTCTTGGGGGGTGGGACACCCCTAACCCCCCCCAAAAACAAAAAATCCCCCCCATATTTTTTTTGCTAAAGATTTCCTTGCTCCTTATACGAATTTTGCCAAAAGTTTTTTTGATCACCTCTTGGGTCAAAGCCCCTAGAGGCTAGGGGCGAAGCCGCTAGTAGATATATAAGTTGATAGTAGCTCTCTGAAGAGCTTCTTATAGGGTGAGGTTCTATCTCTGGGTGGTACTGAACAGTTCAAAACTATGCCAGGATAAAGAAATTGGTATAGAAAAGATAATTAGCTTATTCTTAATTTTTTGACAGTAAAATTCTTTTGATAATACCTACAAATTATATTTTTGTTATTGTTTTTTCCCTTAAACCTACCCTGAAACAATTCTGGACCTAATTTTCAAACAGAAAGACCTATCAATATTAAAATTACTAAGTTTCCCTATATTTCTTGCTTATGAATCAACAATTATCTTTAATGTTTCAGATATTTTTGATTTAGAGTTCTTACCAACGATACTATCTATAAATACATACATATAATGTTTTTATTTAACGTGCAACCCTTTCTCCCTGCAGCTCTAGTCTGGCAGACGCGCGGGAAAATTGCCGCATTCTTTCTCATGCTCATTTCAAAATTTCAATTTTATCCACTGGTAGGTATGTGTGGCAGGGATGCCAACTCTAATTGTAATTGTAACTACTATGGTTGGTATGTGTGACAGGGATGCCAACTCTAATTGTAATTGTAACTACTATGGTTGGTATGTGTGACAGGGATGCCAACTCTAATTGTAATTGTAACTACTATGGTTGGTATGTGTGACAGGGATGCCAACTCTAATTGTAATTGTAACTACTATGGTTGGTATGTGTGACAGGGATGCCAACTCTAATTGTAATTGTAACTACTATGGTTGGTATGTGTGACAGGGATGCCAACTCTAATTGTAATTGTAACTACTATGGTTGGTATGTGTGACAGGGATGCCAACTCTAATTGTAATTGTAACTTCTATGGTTGTTATGTGTTGCAGGGATGCCAACTCTAATTGTAATTGTAACTACTATGGTTGTTATGTGTGACAGGGATGCCAACTCTAATTGTAATTGTAACTACTATGGTTGATATGAATGCTTGGTATTGTAACTAAAGAATCATCCATAATTAGGAACTTGTTTATGAGGGGTTCTAAGTTTAAAAATATTTTTATTTTTAAAAATGTCAGGGATACTAATTGTTAGCGTAATTGTATCAGGAAATTCAACTTAAGAATTTCATTTAATATGGTTGTTACTGGTGTCAAGTTATTACTTTGCCTGTAACCTTTCTGCTGAGATTTGTATAAGTACTATGGGGATGACAACTCTAATTATAACAGGATTTCATTTTTATAGTCAATTGGTGCTTTAGGGATTATTATTGTATCTAATAATACCTTAATAGCCTAAATGTGTTACATGAGTCCAACACTAAATTGTTGGATGAATTATAATTGATAAGTTTAAGGTTGACAACTCTAATTATAGAATAAGAATGTACTTTTGTTGACAACCCTGGAAGCTGTTTTAACCTCTTCCTTCTTGTTGGTTGAATATTGAACAAGTGCGCAGTTATGGAACTTTCCATTTTACTTATTTTGGTTTAAAAAGTACACCACTCTTCCACAATATATATATTTGATTCTAATGCTGTAGATTTAGGAATTTTTAGTGAAAAAGAATCAAATATTGTTTGTCGGATTGGCCTATTTTTTCTGTAATAAAAATTTAACTTACATAGGACTCTTGGGAAGCTTTTTTAAAACCCAACAACTCTGGTAACTTTTTATCTTAAAAAAATCTTGCCTGGAAGGTTCAAATTGACCTACATGAGAACTGTTAAAAATATTTTCCTTACTTGACACTTCATATTTACAACAACAATTTCAAATTGTATTTGGAATTAAATTATTCGTAGAAACAAATTTTTTAGCATCTCTCTTTATATTGAAAATACTTAATTTACTCAAATTTTGTATAATACTTTTTTCCAAGAATTTCATAGTCTCTAGATGTCTCACCTTTTTCAGGCGTCAGAAAGGTTGATGAATTATAGAAAGATTTCTCCACTTCAGTCCTAAATAAAAACAGATAAGTAAATAGGTATATGATAATAATTCTTAAAAGTTGCAATATTTGAAGTTTGGATAATATAAAAACATTCATGCATTTTTGTGTGTTAGGCTTGTTGAGCTTCGATTTCATGGATGCTGTAATTCTTGTGTTTAGTCAAATTTAAAATACAAATGAGACAAAGTTTAAATCTTACCCTTCAAATCAAAAAAGCAAGTAATACATCATTGGAGAGGTTAACAAAAAATTTATGATTAATCAAAGAATTACAAGAAATTGAAATTCCATTTTTTAGTCAGATATTTCTAGCCAATTCTGGCTTTAAAAATTACAATTCAATACAATAATTTTGTCAACATTAGAAATAATGATAATGGAGGTTACAAAAAATTCTTATTCGTAGGTCCCACAACTTCGGGTACTGAATTTTGATGAGTTGGTTCATTAAGTTGAGTATCAACTAATAATTGTAATCTAAATAGGGTTAATTTTGTGTATCATAATTTAAGATGTACATCAATTCATTGACCATAGTCTTATCCCTGAATTCTGAAGAAACCACAATCAAAATCTTTTATTGACAGAGTGATTTTTTAAAAAGAACAAAATCCTAGATGTACATACATGCTTTAATTATAGAAAAGTAACACTTATCTAAAAACAAAAAAATACGAAAGAAGTCGTACATGTGATGAAATTTGTTTGTGGCCTCTAGCGGATACCAGGATTAATTAACATTGATTTATGAATCTTTACCACTAACTGAAGGGATATGTCCATTTAATCCATGCTACTATTGTATGTTTTCATCTGTGATAACCAAATCAGCTGAATGGTTCGATAAAAGCTACTAAAAATAAAGTTTGAACTTATAGGACCCTCCTGATTATTAAAATCACAGGTAAAATACATGTTAAAATTTCCTTTTAAATAACTTTCCTCTTTTCTAACCTCTTAGTCAACTCTTTCCAAGAGTCATAACGCGCGCAGATAGCATAATTTTAACTTTTACCTGAAACCTTCAAAATCGTTCTTTACTCTGCATTTGGTGAATTTTTATCTCAAAATTATCCAACACTATATTCTAAAAAGCTTATCCATATTTTGTTATTAAACCATTCAGTGTCTATTCCTTTCATCCCTGGTCGTTAGTTTCTTTCAACAGGAAGTAAAGCACGAAAATTTGTAAGGATGGGGATGAGAATTGGGAACATAATAAGATGGTTTTTAGTTTTAGAGAAAATGGAATTAAATGTTTAAGCAGGCTATAGCCTACCTATTACTAACCTTCCCTAGTTATTGACGATGTAGAATTATTAATCTAGTCTTTTACAGGATCTTATTGGACATAAAAAGAACTCCAGTTCCAAATAAACAAAAAAATACCTATTCTTTTCGAAAGTATTGGCTTCTATTGAAACACTAGTAAAACAAATTTAAATCCATGTTTCTAAAAATTAGAAACCAAAAAAATGTTGGTCTAGTATATGTTATTGTTAGTATGAAAACTACGTGATTCAATTTATATTGATCTTAAAGTTGCGCAGCATCTCTATAAATGGAATAATTTATTTCCTAGTTTAATTTTTATTTTTGCCTTGTTAACCAACATGTTATGTATTACCTCGTAGATTTTGTTCTTTGCGGATTTTTCAACACCGTACTATATAACGGTCATTAGTAGGCTGCCAAATCCTTTTTATTTTACTAAGATAGCTCAAATATTAGGGTATTTAAAAAGCCTTTAAAAATCAGTTTCTTTTCTTTATTTTTCAATTATATTTTCATTAGGCAAACAGACAGGCTAACCTGTCTTAAAGGTTTCTGTGTTCTTAAAGAAATATCATTACATTAAAAACATAAAAAAAACTCTGACAAAAATATAAATGTCATTTCAATGAAATATTAGAAATAAATCTATTGCAAATCTGTATTTTAGAAGCAATAATAGAAATAATATTGCAACGTGATGCATTGATTAGTAATCTAATAGTTTTCTTTCAACAATTTTGCAATAAGTTTGCAATTGATTACAAGGTTTCGTGATTTTCTTGTTAAAAAATATATGCGAAGTTGAGTGATTTTGGAAAATAAATACCTATATAAAAAATATAAAAATTTAAAGGAAGTGAAGCAATATATAAATTATCATTGATAAATATACCAAAAATAAGCTAATGTAATATGTTCCAAAGAAAGGCAGTATGTCGTATTTTAATAGTCTAACCAACATTTCAAATCAGATGAACAGTACAAAAAAGTAGGGGAAAAACTAAAATTACCATAAAGGTGACTACCAGTCAGGGAGGGAGGGGAGATTGGACTATAAACTGGAAACCAAAGTTTTAATAGTTATTTATCGTATTTTCATAATATTGATGAATGCGGTAAAAACGTTATAATTTTCGTTGGCACACAAACTATGATTATTAAGGATGTATCTCAATTGTTTTAATGATAACGGGTTCGTCGGACAGTCCACATTTACACTTCTTAAAAAAGGTGGAAAGGAGAGGAATTGAAACTTGAAGCTATTTTCAATATTATTAGTAATAGAATTAGTAAATTTGAGAAATATCACACAAAATACAAGTTTCTTTTTATTATTGTTCTCAGAATATTGTTTCCTACTTAAAACACATTTCAAATTAGATTTTATTACAAAATTCGTATTTAAATTTATGAATGAAATTATAAAATTATGTGACAATTAAAACATTTCTTCTAATCAAGTCTAATTTTCAAAAGCTTCTGGAAATACTTTGTTTGTGTATCAACACTGAATAAGATATCTTTCCAATTCTTACTACTAGGTGTGCTCTCCTGTAGAGTTACAAACAAATCCTTTAGAGCAAAAAAGTTGCTCTTGATTCTCTTGGTATCTTTGAGGCTAAGAGATTTCTTCAGGAGTGTATTGAGAAGACTGATACTTCCCTGTTTGCAAACATTGATGGTTCTGGACACAATTTCATCAATGTATTGACATCTTTCAGTTTCCAGCAAACTTTTAAAATCTGTTTGAAAATTAGCAAAGACAAATTCTTTATCAGCAGTGAGAAATTTTTTCATTATTTTCTCATATTCTTTCTTGTATTGCTTCAGAACATTATCAGATTTAAGTTCGGTATGCAACTGGAAAGATTGAATTCTTTTTGCAGATAGTTCCTCAGTTGGGAATGGTAAGATTTCCACTTTTTCCAGTGGAACCTTCATAGAGCCACAGATGCCATTATGATCAGAATGTTCTATGCCGCAGCCCCAGCAGAAGCCAGTGCCACATGTAGAGCACATCATGTAGTTGCAGCCCCACATCTTCTCCCACTTGATCCCACACTTAGGGCAGGGGCGCACCTCCACTGTCGTCTCCTTACTTTTCCATTCATTCATCCTGAATGAATTTATGCTTTAAATCATTTGTCTTTACATCTTAGTAAAAAATCTAATAAAAAACTAATTGATATATATTGTCAAGTCCATTTAGTTATATTACATTCAAAGATTGTTAAATCAAACAAGCTTACTCAGCATCATGCATTTCACACAATCTAGACTTGAATAATGTGCTATGATTTTACTCAACATGAAAAACTTTCAGACCAAATTGTGATATTCATGTTC
The DNA here is from genome assembly GCA_900241095.1 of Acartia tonsa. Taxonomy (NCBI): domain Eukaryota; kingdom Metazoa; phylum Arthropoda; class Copepoda; order Calanoida; family Acartiidae; genus Acartia; species Acartia tonsa. The sequence goes on from LS056561.1 coordinate 8,142, forward strand.
AATTTACATTATAATAAATTCAAAAATATAAATGTTTACCTGTTTTCAAACTGCTGGTAATCCTGCTTTTCCTGGCAAGAACTTGGATAATGATAATCCTTACCACACCACCTGCACCAATGATTCCCACACACACACTTGATCCCCTGCTCAGTAGAGGATTTATCATCACTGCTGGCAGATCTGAAGTCAGTAAAGACAATTCTCTTGCAAAGGGTTCTATCACAGCGGTGAACATTGTAATCAGTCTTGACACTTGAGTCTACAATACTTTCTAGGAGTTCTTTCAGATTCTTATTTGGAAGGAACCAACCAAGGATAGAAATGGGAACAGGAGCTGCACAGTCAAAACCTGGACATTGGATAATCTTATCCATTTCTTTGATTGAGCTCAGGTACATAGTCCAACAACTTGGACAGAAACCTTCTCCACAGGCACAATAATCAAGCTGAACTCCAGTCTCAAAGCAGACGTTACAGTAATCATCAACAGCAATAGCCTCATTCGAAATACTTTCTTCATACTTTGCTACCTCAATCTCCAGCAAATTTAGACCAGCTTCATGAGTTCTATAGCAATTGCTGTTAATACCAGACCTAACAGGAAAAGACCTTCCACCAAGTAAATGCTGGGCCAGATTACTAACTTCAAATACTGATCTACACTCACTGAACAGAGGCAGTATGTCAGTAAGGTCTTCTGTCTTTAGGCTTGTTATTTTAAGCTCACATTCTATCATTGCCTCATGGACATGTTTAGGCTGAAGAGACAAAATGATTCCAGATGGCTTATTTATCATTGTTACACGTTCTAATTTTGTTTCATGAATTGTTTCCCAATCTTTGGAAGCCAGCGGATCAATATCTTCCAGAAAGAGAATAACCTTTTCTGCACTGGCATCCAACTCTTCGATTTTTTCAAATTCATCATTTTCTACATTATTATCAAGTTTTATTTCTTGAATTAAAGTTGGATCAAAAAATATTTTGCCTTTAAAACTTTTTGCAATACTTTGCTGAATAGGCTTATTAGTTTGATCTACGGTTGAAATATTTTGACTTTGCATTAAGAAATCTTTAAGGGAAAGTTCTTTGGGTGATGTGGATAGATTATCTGGATCAGATTCTTCAATTTCTAACTCTTCTTCACTAAAAGTCTCCTCCTCTCCACTCTCTTCTGTATAATAGATTGATTTCTTTCCCTTGGCACCTTCCTTGTACATGTAAAACCCATTCTTTGGATGACCCTTACTTCTGGTCCTGCTTTTTTCTAAAGCCTCATCTTCTATTGTAAATTTAACATCTTTGCTTTTATCAAATTCATGTCCAGGAACTCTGGACCTTTCTTTGCCAACAAATATTTCTGATTCCCTATTTGACATGAAATATCTTGCAATTTCCTCATTTGCTTTCACATGATAGTCAGGAACAAGATTTGGATCAGGGACAACAAGGGCAAGTACATTCATCTCCTCTTCAGCTAATTCTGATTGTTCATAGGTGAATGTGTCTTTCAAAGATTGCGCTATTTTCCAGCGGTTGTTCTTGTTTTGGGAATATTGCACGTCAACATCCCAGTTGGCGACTTCAGGATAATCTGCTAAATATCTCTAAAAAAATAATAACATTATTGTTTGATGAAAAACTATGACTTCAGTTGACATGTAAACATTTGAGACAACTGTTTCACAAGTCTCAGTATTGAAAAAACAAATTAGTAATAAGGATTTAAAGTTTTATATGTGAAAATATTTCAATACATAAGCACATAACAAAAGATAAGAAAAATTTTAATGAAAAAGTACATTTTATTTATCATATAAATATCAACCAACTTGAAATGAAATATGTTAGATTTTATATATGAGGTGCGCATTAGAGAAATGTGATATTATAAAAACTGGACATAAAAAGTTGTAGAGTTGCATCACTGCTACAAATTTGCAATCTTACCTGGGCAATATTTTCTGCAGCCTTCTTGTTTCCCTGAATTGTGATTAACTGAGATGCTCTTCCTAAAGCGTTCAGTTGAACTTTCCTCCCTCTCTTCTTTCTTTTCTCTTTGATCAGAGGCATGGTGGGGCACTTCTTCTCTTTTTGTTTACTTCTAGAATATATTTATATAATATTAAGTAATTTTTTTACTATCAAGTAAGGAAAAGAATAGACATACAGCCTTTAGAGGTTAAGTTTCTAGGATAAATCGCTCGCAAAGTATGATGCAAAGTAGAAATTCACGAAACCGTATTAAAAATATATTATGACTTTTGTAGTACTACCGACAGAATAAATTGTATATAGTATGATCTTTTGAAAAAGGGGATCTTTAAAAAAAATCAGCAGTCTATCTGAAATAGCAGTCAAAAAAATCACATATTCACAATAGTGTTACTGGCAAACAAACGGACAGACAGTGAATTAAAGAGTAGGTTCGCTACTTTAACTAAGTTTGCATTACCTAACATTAAGTTTAATTATTACCTCTTAAACAAGGATGACAACATCCATAAAAGCGAAGCACTGAAACGATAGAACAAACGGACATTAACCCTTATATAGTGTCAGAACTGAATAATCAGAATATAAATGTATAAGAATTGGACAAAATTGTAAGTAAATTTGTTGAAAAACTGCTTGATACAGGATAATGTTTATGGACATACTTACATTTTTAGGAGTTGATTATAGAGTTGCTTTGAATATAACATTATACTTTTTTGTCCCAGGAATCAACATACCAAAAATCAGATCAATCGGATCATTATATCACATAAAAATTTGTTGTTAAAAAAGTAAAAAAATCAACATGTTTAAAATGGACGTACGGACATTCTTATTATTATAGAGTTGCTACGCTTTCTAAATCGTACCTAACTACTAAAGGAATCACCATGCAAAGTTTGCAATCGATAGGACAATGCTAACATGCCTAAATTAACGAAAAAAGCTATCTCTCTGTGACGGACGGACGGACCGACCTTAATTATAGAAAAGCTTCGCTTTTAACAAAATAAGGTAATAATTAAAATAAGTAGTAAATATATATAGGTTTGTGCTGTACCTAAAATTTGTGTTCTAGTTAGATATTTTATTACATAATAACGATTAATAAATAATTTAAAAAAAACAAATAATAACATAATTACATATTTACCTTTAGATTAACTTCCTATAGGAGGGTAAGAATTGAAACTGAATAAAAGTGTGTGTCCTGTCTGTGTTTATATTGAAACTTATCAGTGGTGTGTGTGTGTACATTTGCACGACGTGGTGCAATATTCTATCACCATGGATTTTCTAATACAAGTTTTGCTGCTGTTACAAATAAACAAGGATGACAGCATCAATAAAAAGCGAAGCACACAAAACGGATTTACAAACGTATAAAGTGTATCAAGCAATTATTTAGTGATCATAAAAAAACGGAAGAAAAAAAGAGAGAGAAGGACATAAGAATAGAAGATATGAGGAATGATAAAAAATATGAAACCTTCATTAAAAATATTTATATTTCTTTTGTTGCATGACCAATAGACTGGCATACAGACGGACTAACAGACAGAAATTCTAAAGTAGCCCTGTTACTAAAAGAATACAATACAGCGAGGATTGAAAAGACAATTATGTTCATAAGTAAGAAGTGCAGCAATAACAAGCTTTCTAACAAAGACAGAATTTTACTTAATAGGACGTGTAAAGGAAATGGACAAAAAAAAGTTCAATTTACAATTATCAGTAGCGAAGCTACTCTGTAATTCGAAATGTCCGTCCGTCCGTCTGTCTGAGACAAAGTGGGGGAAACGTGATTTTCTCGGCTCCTATTAAAGATAGACAGCTGAAATTTTTAGTGCAGATTCCCATGACATATGCGCTTCTAATCTATACATTGTTTTGTCCATCTGTTTGTTAATTGGGGTGCTAGATCGATTCCTAGATTTTTTT
>LS056562.1:0-12077 GCA_900241095.1 Acartia tonsa
ACTTAAGGATTTTTTTGATTTTTTAAATTTAACATAGATATTTTAAAAGTATGTAATGGCACCTTTCATATAAGCTCATATCATATTGAAACTATATTCGCCCTTTAAAAATACTTTTTTGAGGGTCATGCTGTACTTTTATAAAAAGTAGGGTCATTTAATGGGTAACTTACACACCTTTATATAGGAAAATTTTGCCAGCAACAAATATTAAGCTTTTTAGAAAATATTTCTGTAATTGTTCAGCCTTTAAAGAGTTCCTATTGAACCATTTGGGCAACTATTCATACATTTCCTACTTCAACATTAAGTCAAAATGTTTTTTTTTAGAATTTTACTACCAAATTCTATAATTTATCAAATAAAGTTTTTATCGTAACCATTACCACTAATTACTGTAATTACTTAAAATTTGTTAGTTAATCACTAATTGGATTGAAACATTTTTTTACCAATTATTTTATAAAACTATTAATTAATCTCCAAGACTCAAAACAATTGCTATAAATGTTATAAAAGGGATATTCAGAGATAAGACTAAGGACGATTAATTGATGTAGATACCCAATGATGATAATTAAAAATCACCCCTTCATTGAATTACAATTATTGGTTCAAGAGTCTAAAAACTTTTTGTTTGAACAAGCCAATTAGAATTAGTAAAAGTACCAAAAGTTTTGAGCCAAGAAAGAAAAGATTGTCTTCATAAAACTTTGGGTATCTTTATAATTTACAGTCAAGTGTCCCCCTTCTCCTTGATATGTAATACAATTATTAGCATTCATATTTTGTTTTCCCAATTTTCTGAATTATTGCTATGTTTTTTTTATTGTACCTCCTACTGATTTGTCAAGGGATTCTTATTTCTCACAATTATCATAAGATTAAGAATACTATTTATATATTTTTATGAAAAATATAACAAAATCATAACCCAAATCCTAAAAAAAATACGGGAGATAGAAATATTTTGAAAAAAATTGTAAAAGCAATTGATTTCTGCTTAGAGGGAAGTTTTTGGTGCTACGAGGTATTTGCAAAAAAATCATTTGAATGTACAAAATTGTATGATCTAATTGAAGCATATTATAAAATAACATATTAGCATTGTAAATGGGCTACTTCTGGTAAAAAGTAAAGAAGTATGTTTATAATTTTACATTATATTACAAGCCCATGAATAATTGTAACTGACAATAATACAATAATTGGATAACTAGCTACCTAATAAACATAATAATAATGGATAAATATTTGAGATAAATGGTTCATTTTGAGGGGCATTCGAAATAGGTACTTAATTTTAAATAGTATATCTTGCATCTAAAATAGTTTGAATTATAGTTCAATATAGTATAGTCAACGTATGGTTTTAGGCTATATTTCTGTTCTTCCATAAACGTTTTATTATAGAGCCCTTTGATACCAAGGACACAGTCGCAGTATTGATAAAATGACACAATATCATAAAATTAAATTAGCAAAAGCTTTTAAGATTCTAGTTAGAATTTGGTTATGTTGAAAATAAAAAATTATTGATCCATTTATTTAGAATATCTAATAGAAGCTCTTAACAAACCATAATACTGACCAGACAATCAAATTATGAATAATTAGAAACAGATATACCATAAATCTGGCCAAATTTTTCTATCAATCTATGTATTAATATGTCTATCTACTAGAATTAATACATAGATAGATAGATATTTTGGTCAGATTTAGTATATCTGTTTCTAATTATTTATAATTTGATTGTCAGGTCAGTATTATGTTTAGATAGATAAAAAGTGGTAAAGATTGGGCTTCGTTATCAATTTATGTATCTATTAATCCATTATAGTGTTTATAAATTTATTATTCAGCTATAGAAATATATCAAACTGACATTATTTCTTTACATAAATTATGAATTAATCTATAAAACTTTATCTTTAACAGCTAATTTTCAGAATGTCCCTGTTGTTTTAAGAAAAAAAATTTATGCCTTGTGTTGATATAACTACAATTCATAAAAGCAGATGTTAAATGTGGTTAATTAAATTTCATATACAAGAAATTAATACTATACTTTCACCTTATCCATGGAAAAGGATATAAAAATGAGAAAAAAACATGTGAGATTTTATATAGGAAAATGATTATTGTTGCAATTATGATAATAATAAAAAAAACTTTGTTCAACTAACCTGACCCATAAGCAAATCAAGCTTCCAGGCAAAACTCGAAAATTTGGTACTTTTATGTAATTATTTCTGTCATTTTTTTTCCATAATAGCCATCCCTACTCTGACATCTGAGTATAAGATAGGCAACAAGAAATGTAAAAAGTAAACAAAATATAATTAATTAATACCACTTTAGGATTCTTTCTCTTCTACAGTTTAGGTAAAGGGTGAGATATAAGACCAAGACATTGCAGACCAAATTCATGCAATACTTTGGATTTATTAAAATTTTTAAACAAAGTAATTTGACTTTAATTTTTCCGCCAGTTAAAATTAAGTTTCTTAACATTCTTACTATAAAAGACTGACCAAAAATATAAATTGTATAGTAGCTTTACTCCTAGCCAAGTATTGATTTCCAGTCCAATTTTCCTTATGTAAAAGTAACAGGATGTCTAGCTTTGTGTCTGCCTATTGCTTTATATCTTCCTATTTGAAGTGAGGTGAATTATATCAAGTCTTGGGTAGCTTCGTTGCTAAAACTAAACTAACTCAACTGGATAATAACAAAAAGGTGTTTTTAATTACTGGGTATGAAAAGTTGTTGATAATCTTTGCTTAAGACATGTAATTAATTTTCTACAAACACAACGAATAAATGGTAACTCCTCTTATATAAAAATATTCTTTTTACTATTAAAAAACCGTAATAGTTAAATCACTCTTCGCTTCTAGAACATTTGCTTTTTTATTAAGATTGATGAAGAAATTTGTATAAAAATCCATTAAAAAACCAAAGTTCAAAAATCACGCTTTAAAGTTATAAGCATATTTTAAAGGTAAAGTTTATCATTAAAGATAAAAAATGTTCTATACTTAAATGTTTACCAAAATAAAATACAAGGCTAAGTTGTTCGTAATTAAGGAGTAAATGTTAGGGGTGAGTGGATAGTTGTAATATAGATAAATTGGCCTTCACTTAATTCACAAATTTGGATAATCTCTTTCTTCATTTTGGTATTGTGTAAGAAGTATTAATATAATGTTTTTATTTTTCTTACATTAAAACCTGATACCTGAAATAAATGAAAACTTAGAGAGAAAAATGGATGATATGTCTTGGCACAGAAAAGGTGGTTTCTAATATATTCCATAGACGGTTAAATCTTCCAAAAAAAGTAGTACAGGTGCAATCAATTAAATTTTTCTGTTTTCTGTAGAATGCTAACATCATTATGATATTAAAGTAAAAGAATAGAGGGGATATGATATGTTTAACTCTATCCACAGGGCGGGGACCCTTGTCACGTTTTTGTATTAAATCTTTGAAATCAGCTAATGGCATCGGAAATATAAACATTGTTCCTACAAAAGAGGAATAAAAAAACAATTTGCTAGCAGACGAAAAGGTTGGAAACCCTTTTAAAATCTATACTTATACATAGCTTCAATATAAGTATCTTTATATTCCTGATTAATGCAAGGGCTTAAGCATGGTTGCTGGTAATGAATTATCTTGTTTTACTAGTGTCCATACAATTACGCATAAGTTATGATTCTTCTATATTAACCCTAAAAGTAAAATTTACATATATTTTATTGCCTTCTGTATTATCCTGTTACTCATGCCTTACTTATATAATAGACAAACACACGAGGTAATGTAGTCATAAACATACAAATAATCACAAACGTTAATTTAGTTATTGGGTATAAAAATTAAAATGAACAAACCTATCTTTTAAATGTATGTTAGGTATCTATCTCATTATTTAGGTATATCTTAAAGTTAAATAATCTAGAAGAAAATTATTTTGCTGAGCTAATTTATGCAAAATTGATTCCCTTTATGGATAAAAAAAATTATATCATTTTAGCAGTTACGTATGAACATACTTGTTATGATGTCCTAAAAGTAGTGAATGTAGCCAAAACTGGCTAATTGCCTCATTCTTACTTTTAATCCCTTTCCCTATATGGGTTACAAACAGGGAAAGGTAAAGTTAACAGTAAAATAATTATAATATAATAGGTTGATAAATACATATATGAGTAAAGATACAAAAAGGAAAGAAAGGCAGGCAAGGTAATAATTAGTTAATATCATCCCATTAAAAAAAAAGAAAAACACACACAGGACACATATGAAGCTTAAAAAATGTATATAAAGAAATAAACTAAAGATAATTCATTCTAATTTTAAAAAAGTTATTGAATAACTATTCAAAAGTGACTATTTACTCTAATTGAATTAAAATTACATTTCCTTAAGTAACAAATTCAATAATGTTTAGGCCTATAAATTCAAACTTTGGAAGAATCACTTATGACGCAAGGGAAGGTTAATTTAAAAACACCTTCCAATAATGGAGTGGCTGAAGTAAAACTTTTGGTGTCCAACTGCTATGAGCCATATTGTGAGTACCTGCAGCTACATATTGTCTGGTAAGTGTGCGGCTGTTTTGCAGCTATAGATTTTTTATATTTTAGGATATGATTAGTTTTGCAGCGCTAGCTGCTGAGTAGCTTCAACCCTGTTAATAAACTATAACCCTGCGGTGCATCTTCTAGACTTCACTTAACAAGAAGTGTTTAAAACAAATATAATATTAAGAGATCGGATAGGAGAGGGGGGGGTTATGCTGTAAAATGTAGGGATTGTGCAAACAATGTTTAGGCCTATTTGAAACTTGTTACGGTAATGATCTAATTTTAGATAGCTTCTTAGGTATATTTTCAATGAACATTCACTAGTTTTGAGTTTATGCATTGCTTGTAAAACTCCATCAGTTCATAGGGACAGGACAATGGAAGATAAAAAATATTTATAATTGAAAGATAATGTACATACAAATATTAGGATTATAAATATTTTTAACAGCAAATATGTTTAGGCACATTTGTTTACTATTTATTTAATTGACCTATCCTTGAATTTCAACTTTACTCTTTGTAAAATGTATTTTTTTAATTGGTTCTGAAATTAATAACCTTTAACTCAAATGATAATTAAACAGGAATGACAGAATTCATTAGCAAAAAAAGTTAACTCGTTTGATATAAAGTAAGACAGCCAGTGAAGTAAAGAACAATAAAATTAAGCAAAACATGCAGTCAAACGAACTTATTAAACTATTGAAACATATTAAACATAGAAAGGTAAATGTAGTATTTATCAATACGAAGAAAAAAGACAAATTGTAGAGTTGCTAAGCTTCTAAATAAAAACAGGTGTTGAAAATTGTAAAATTTGACTAATTAGAAGGGTTGACTGACAAGATAAAGATCACTATACCAAAAACCTTAATAGTAAATCTACCCTACAAGTCTAACCATAAGTAGGTTTCTGTATCATATGTTATTAAGATATGCTATCCCCATAACACTTAAATTAATTTAATAACAGTTTTGTACTGGTACTGGTCGAGTTTATGGCAATTTCTTAACGTAATTGCTTAACCGTTAAAATAGACCGAAAAAGAAAATTATAATTCGAAATATGATGACAAAATAATTTGTATAACAAGAATTTTAAACAGAACAATTTTTATTATTTCATATTTTCTTGAACTATAAATAATATCAATAATGTATTTAAAGTATGTAAATTTTAGTGTTTCATAAGCTATATAATCATATTTTTTGCTAACAGGAAAAAAAGGAATAAAAATGTCAAAATTTTTGAATGAAAACTTCTCAATAATTCTTCGATTCTTATCTGTTATTTGTAATAGATGAAAAAATGGAGATACGTGTATCTATTTGGAAATAAGTAGTTAAATTGGTTTGTTAGGTTATAGCTATATGCAAAGAATGCAGATATATGCATCTATAAAATCTTTTATTCCACGATTCAAATTGTTAAAAAGCTACACTACATCATATATATGATATAGTGGGTGTTTAATTAGTGGTTGAGAGCATTTTAAATTGGTTAATTAAAATATCAAACATAAAAAAATTTCTTTATTATCAAATATTAAAAAAATAAACTTGTTAAAATCTTAAAATTCATAAAGAAGGGACATATTATCTTATATTTTCTTAAAGTATGCTTTCCAAGTAAGAGAGACATTATTTAATTCAAGAAAAACTAATGTGTTTAGTTTGGTAGTACAATTGTGTAATTGTTATTAACAAAGAAAAAACTGTTCACTTGGCAAAATTTTGTAAATGTAAAATCAATTTCCTACATCCCTGTTCCGTGTCTAAAGTGGACAAAATATAAAATATTTAGAACAAAAGGTCTTTTGTTAAAAAGTGCTTCTGTAACAATAGGAAGATTAAACAATATAAGGTGAAACCAGAAGCGTGCATGAGAGGTAGGTTAACACCTTTCAGATAACAATTAGTGGGGAGTACACACACACCCTTTACTTTCTAACATTTTAATAAGGTGTACAGCTACCCCTTAGCAGAGTAGTCCCTTAGGGTTAGAGCACCACAGTTATAAGCCCCGCAGAACTTAAGCATAAAAAATACACTTATAATACATACTGAAAGTTGTGGTATAAAAATAAGTACATGAACATTTAAGAACTTTTCATTTGCTTATTCTTTCCACGTCTTAACAAAAAGTAGAATTACAAAGGTTTTTCTATAAAAGAATCAAACTCTAGTGAATATATTCTTAATTCTTTTTATTTTCTAATAATTACTAATTAGGTCACATTTCAAAAGATGTTATACAATAGAACAGTTTTAATAATTATGATTTATAAGAATTTCATTTAGTTCATTAAGATATTTGTAATTATTCTTTTTTACACAGAATTCGAAAATTAAAATTTATTAAGATCAATTGAAAATTCAGATGGCAGTTTAAAGTAAAATATTCAAAATATTGACACAATCTAATAAACTGTTAATATCAACATCAAAAACGAAATAAAAACTTAAAACTTAAATCTTTTTGAGTATTAATCAAAAAAATGTTGACGATAAATTGATATTCATTTTTGTTGCCCTGGCACAAGAGGTTTAGTAGATTTAATAGATAGTACTACAGTATGATTTCAATTATTTTTAAAGATTTTTAAAGTTTATACAGAATTTTATTTTCTATAATTATGAGGTTTCTTATTAGAGGCTAAGGACGAAGCTACAATTAAGTATTATATAAACAAAATAACTAATAATTGTTAAATAATATGAACAAATAAATGCTCTGTAAATTGTCACTTTCAGAAACTATTTACATTGCATAGATTACATCATAAGTAAAATATTGTACTTTTAGAAGATTTTTACTAGACCTTCTGTATTCTAGGATATTTAAAACATTTTGCATAAAAGCTTTTATCAGAGCCCGGCAGCTTCGCCTCAGCTGAGCGTAAGCTTCAGTAAAATTGACATTTTTATAATCTAGAAATTATCTGGATGTCTAAACAAGTTTCTAATATTGCCAGCTGCCTATTCAATGATTTTCTTAAACAACCACTTGTAAACTGAACTAAAAAAATGCATTAGATTACCTCCCACAAACCTTTGAACCCCCTCATTTTGTCCACTTAAAAAAAATCTTGAAAATTAAGAAAGTCCTGAGCAGATTGTTTATCTTAATGAACAGGCAAGCAATAACTAGTCATTTTAGATGTATTTTCAATTACAAGAAAAGTATTTTCATGATTTATGTAACTGCAATAAAAAATCTTGTACGTTTATAAGTTTAAGATATTTATCATTACTTGAGTGATGACATAATTAGAAAAGAATTTAGCATTCGTTAGATCTTTGATAAAATAAGCTACCTGAGCAATCATCTATAGTAGATTCTATGAAATATACTCTATTTTAAGAGCAAACATTTTGAACAAAAGAATCAGAGGTAGAGAGTGAGAGATAGATAGATAGATAAAGAGAGAATTTGGTTCTGATTGTGTTTGCCTTTACGTCAAACCCAAAACTATTAGAAAAGTTTTGCTGCAGGGAAGAGACAAATATTCTAAAAAAAAGACTAAATCCTTATTCTTGAGTATCATCTGATGTGTGTTTCTGTCAGTCTGTTACTTAAAATCTTTTAAAAGACTATATATAACAATCTACAAATTTACCAGATGGTTTATATGGGTCTTTGGTGATTTTATAGGCTTTTACAATGGCCAAATACTGGTTTAATTAAATCTCCAGAGTCCACAATGTCTGGTAGAATTCAGTTGTATTTCAATTCAAGCAAGCCATTAGTTCCTCATAATGTATTTAAACATTCCTTTAATCAATTTGATGAATTAACATGTCTCTCCAAGGTTCTATGGTAATGAAAATGTATTAAGTGGCGTTATTCAAATAGTAATAATAATAATAGAAATTCAATAGAATAAGAAAAGTAATCTGACTGTTTTGACTGTTAATGTTGACAAAATGAATAAATAACTGTTTATGATTGTAGAAAAGCTCGGTTCGTTAATAATAAATACATAAATTTCCCTAGTATATCAATAATACCTATATCATTATAACAAATAAATTGACATATTTATCTGATATCAGGATATGTAAATGGAATTTAAACTATGGCTTTACATTCAATGGGTAAGCATTAAATAAGTTGTTTTAGGATAAGTTGGTTTGGTCAGGTTAGGCTAAGTTAATTGTAATTACAATCATAATACGAAATTGTTAATTTTCAGATGGTCACCATTAAAGATCGCTAATTACTATCAGTCTCTACATAGTCTATTAAAATTTTGAGAATTATTAATGAATATTAATTTACTGTCCTTTCTTAAGATATAAAAATCTAGCTTGCAGTTCTCTTAAAGGTCTTATATAAAATTAAATTTTGAAAGTTAATATTGCATTGATATAATACTTCTATGACTTATATCTATATTCCTTTATATTGACATATGTGAAATATATATTTATAAGAGATAATTAGTTAGACATGGTTATTATTAATTCTTAATAATTAATGGATTGTTCTATTCTATTTGTTGATTTGTCTCGGCAACCGCGCATATTTATAAATTTTTGCCAATTAATGCTTCTTTATATATTTAGCGGCTACAGATTGGTGGCTGCAGTTTGTACAAGTTACACTTGCAGCTACAGCTGTCTGATAAACAAACGCAATAAAGCGGCTAACGATAAGGCTTGCGTGCTCCTAGAGGGCTAAATTGTAGCATTATGAAGAAAAGAAAAATTCAATATCACTACTAAATAAACATTCCCTTTCAGCATTCATTCTTAAAGTATTCTTATATATAGTTGAAAGAAATTTAGCATTATTAACCTTTTTTATATAAAACTAGCGGCTACGTCCCTAGAAGCCTCTAGGGGCACTTAAGGTTGGAGGGAAAAAGTCGACATCATCCCATTTTAAATTTGAGTTTCATAAGAGTAAAAAAATAATTTTTTGGGGGAGAGGAGGGTGAAGACACCCTCCCCAAAAATAATTAAAAACCTTTTTAAGACCTATAAGAAGCTTCACTGTAAAAGAGAACAATATCGGTTTAGCGGTTAGCGAGATCCTTTGCAACAGACAAAAAACGCTTACTACTTTATATAATAGGATTGAAAGTCTTATTTGATGGAAAAAAAATGAGCATAGATCAATCTACAATTATTTGTCTATAATATTTGATGTTGGGGGAATTGTGTACCAATTATGTCTCTTGCAAACCTTACTTTTAATTAATCAATTTACTAAATTGATATTTGGTTGCTTGCTATTGGCAAATCATGTGTCATGTATCAAAGGTCTGTCTGTTTCAGTTTTTAAAATAATTTATGTTTAGCCGTGGAAAAAAAACAAATAAGTAGCAAATAACAATAACTAAGCAAATGTACAGGTAGGGTAGATGCTTAGTCATCGAAGATTATATGTTAAAATTCAAGGGCTTTAGACGGAATAACTGATATTTTATAATATAAATAATTACAGAATCTTCAAAAAAAATTATATGTCTATTTTAAGTAGTAACAGCCAAGGAGATCAAATATTCAAAAAAAAAAAAGTATTTTGACTAAGACTTGCAAAGAAACTTTACTAGCAAATGTAAAAGTAATATCATGTAAACCATAAAAGTATATTATCAGTCATGACATGTACTAGCTTTAAATGGCCTGTCCATTTAAGATTTAACAAATATTGCCCATTAATCTATCCCTACCTACTCATATCATATCAATCACTCGCAATTGACCTTTCTATCTGGCTAAAAATAGATAATCTGTAAAGTCCTTTTAAAGCATATAAGTTGAATTGAAAACACAAACATAAGATGAATTAAATTAGAATTGATGCCATCCTTTGGCAGGCTCTAAGAGACATGTTGAGTATACTTATAACAGCACAGTTCAAAGCTTACCGAAGCACATTTTGAAATGTAAAATTACAACTAAGCAACTATTAAAACCACCTGATGCCATGGTTTGATTATAAAGCAAATAATAATTATTATATTAGGATGTGTATTTTGTGTTTCCAATAAAACAGCAAAAAAATATTTAGAGCAAATTCCAAATAAATTTGAATAGATTAATAAGATGTTTAATGCATATACACATTGAAAGGGAATGATTAATGATAGCTAAAATTCACACAAACATTACTTGATTTAAATATTGGTTAAAATGGTTGAACAATTGTTGTATTTATAATCTGTGTGCATTGAATTAAACTAAAGCAATATTAATGCATTTGTGTATGTTAGAAGGTTCCAAAGATTTCATGCTATTCTGCTGTTTTCCCTAAAAGTGCCTAACGAGCATTAAAATCACTAAGTTATTCTCAAAATGAATTGAAAATAAATGGTTGGGAGAGGGAAGGAATTTTTTTTTCCTAAGCATACTAATTACGGGATACCCAATGTAACCTAATATAACAATATCTTATATCCAGTGGTTATAATACAAACCATCTTAATAACTTTAAGTTTAATAAAATCATACATATTATAAGACAACAAACATTAAAATTTTAAAATAACTTATTTTTTACTCCCCTCTAATTTATAAACTAATTATTAAGGCACAGGATAGAAGAAATAGGTCAAAAATACATAAATTGATATTTTCTTCAATAATGAAAAAGGCTTTATTAAGTATTTGCTTTTTTCTATTAATAGCAATAATTTTAATAGTATGTAATAAGGTATGATGGGTGAAATCTTGTATATTAAGATAAGGATAAACAAGAATTGGAGAAGTTTGGGGTAAAACATTTAGTTTTCGTTAATGACATGACTTTGAACTCTGGAAATGACCTAACTTGTAACATGTTAGGTATTGTTAAAGAAGTGTTAAGTGGTTAAGTCTGTGAAATTGAATAGTTTTACAAAACTACTAAATAATAATTATTATTTATTATCTGCTTTTTTTCAAATAGTATCTAACACTATAAAAAGAAATATTTTAAGAAACATTGTATTTTCACATTTCAATTTTCTAATATTAATAATGCATACTATTATAAAATTATAATATAGACACATCAATTTTATGCAAATAAACTTTTTGTTTATACGAATAAAGATTATATTTAATGGAATATATAAGGTTTCTCTTACTTAAAGGGAGCGTGAACATTTTTATCAATATGTACTAGCACTATGATTGTTTGTTTGCTCTCTATTTTTCATTAGGAAAAATAAATTTGAAATATTAAGTCATACATTTTTGGCTACAGAAAAGTAACTGGGAAAAATTTCATATTATCAATAAGGTTCTTGTAAATTTTAAGCCTCTTAGTATTTTTATAAGAAATATCAGCATTTAATTTCTTTAAGACTTTGTTAAGATCCAAACAATTTAATTTCTATATACCTAAAGGGCCCAGCAAGATTTACACATATAAAATTAAAACTCTTTCGTCTTCAAACATCATTTTCCACAGTTTTGTATTAGTATTAAAAAATATCTTAAAATTTTCTGAAAACTGTTCACGATCCCTTTAATATGTATGTA
>LS056563.1:0-12076 GCA_900241095.1 Acartia tonsa
CTATCTATTCATATATATCTCTTGTCTATCTATTTATTATCTCTAATAGATGTATATTGTGTCCTTACTGCGGCACACTGTGTAGATGATTAGTAAGTAGTTATCTATTTATATATTTCTCTATCTATTCATATATATCTCTTGTCTATCTATTTATTATCTCTAATAGATGTATATTGTGTCCTTACTGCGGCACATTGTGTAGATGATTAGTAAGTAGTCATCTATTCATATATATCTATTGTCTATCTATTTATTATCTCTAATAGATGTATATTGTTTCCTTACTGCGGCACATTGTGTAGATGATTAGTAAGTAGTCATCTATTCATGTATATCTCATGACTATCTATAAATTTACTTCTAAAAGAAGAATATTATATTGGATCTATCTGTCTATCAAAAAGCTGTATAATATATATATTGCATATCTATCTATCTAACTATCTATATATATATATCTATCTATCTAGTGTACCGTATGTATCTGGTATTCGAGAGATATTGAAAGTGCGAGTGGGTGAGTATGATGTGTCTACAACAAGTGAACCTTTAAAACATCAGGTAACCAAATTCTGCTGGAGGGAGGGATATTGGACTGTAAATGAAAGTGATGCCCAAAGTATTTTGAAAGAGGGTTGGCTTGAAAGAAATAATGATTCTTCATTGGTTGGTTTAAAACAGCAGTGTCTAATTTTTCAACTTATTTATTTTAATCTGGAAGCAGCTTATAGTGCCTACAAAAAATGACGTTATACAATACAAATGACCAATGATAGGACATTTTACCATTAGTCAATTAGAATGGATACTGGCCTATAATTGGTAATTTATATTGTATGACGTAATATTTTATGGGCTCTATAAGCTGCTTCTTTAAACTGCAAAAGGAGTAATTTTGTTTGTCATAATTTGGGGTGTACACCAATTTTTAGTCTATTGTCCTCTTCCTTAAAAGATCTCAATTTCAAAAGTATTGATGTTTTAAAAATTTCAATTAAAGTTGCAAAATTGCCATCTCTAGAGTTTTAATTTGTGTGAAATTTTATTTTTACATAATTTAAAGCAAATAGTTAAAATTTATAAATCTTAATTTTTCACGTTTCCTTTTGTTAAAAATACTGAAGCGTAATGTAATAAAGATTTTAAAAAATGAAATAAAAAGATTTTTATCTGAGAAAATAAAATTTAACAAGATTCTTTGAGTTGAGATTTATCAGATGAAAAATTTCTTTCTTATGTCATTATTTAATTAACTTTAAGAAATATTTTCATATTTTGTTTCGTGGCATTATAATTATATAACAAAGTTTTTGTTTGTTGTATAAATTATAATCAGTTTATCTGATTGGTTAAGATCTCGTATTCGTTAGTTTGCAAACGTTCAGGAAATTGATTAGTTGGCACATTGTCTTAATGAGGTCTTTTTCCATGATCCTTGTATTAAATTTAATGGATCTGACGTAGTAGAAGCAAAGCACTTTTAAATTCTTATGTTATGATGCAGCATAGGAGAAAGTTTTGTAGTCGAAGGGGGTTGGATAAGAAAAAAAAATATCCTAACTCAATCCTTACTTTACTTAATCTTATTTTTTTTTAGGAATTCAACGTTTCTGATATAAAAATCCATCCTCAGTTTGATAATGCAACATTAGGTATGTCATCTTTTAAAGTTTTATTCTTATCTTATATTTAATGATATGACAGGGACGTCCAAGCTTTTAATTCGAAGGGGGGTAAATGTGAGGTATCAGAAGTTTGAGGGGGGTAATCTAAGGTATTTTGTCAAAATTTTGAGGGGGATAGAATGGTAGTTTTAAAAGTTTTAGAGGGGTAATCTAAGGTATTTTATTAACATTTTGAGGGGGAAAAATGATGGTTGTTAAAAATTGAGAGGGGTAATCACCCCTAAACCCCCCACCTTGGACGTCTATGATCATCTATCACTGATTTGTAAAATCCGTCGCAAGCCTCTTAGGGACGTAGGTGCTTTCCTCCCAAGTGCTTATCGAGCACATGGAAACTCCCCAATTCCCGTATATTTTTAAGAATACATTTCAAATAATTGAAAAGGGGGGAGGTAATTCCTTTACTCTAACCCTGCATGTCCATGTCCTATGCATTGTTAGCAAGATCCTAGTTTAAAAACCTGGGAAATGTGGAATAATCAATGAATCATTGTGCTAATATTTCTATTACTACATGTAAGAATGTTTAATGTTTTTTTTCAGTGAATGATATAGCCCTACTCAGATTAGAAACTCCAGTTAAAAGAAAACAGGTTGATTTAATTATTAAGCATAAATTCAATTATCAACCATACACATCTTTAAATTCAATTTAGAAATTGTAAGAAAATTTATTAAAATGAAATGGCAATTTACTAATATTTTTTTAAAATATTTTTGTTCTCCACTTTTCTCTCAGTTAAACAATTTTTTAACTACCTACTGTTTCGATAATTTTTTTTAAATAGCAAGGTTGTGTGATTTTTTTATGATTTTATGAAATGTATTGTAAAAATAAACCTTTTTTGTTTCAGAACATAGATGTAGTATGTGTACCAGGTAGGATCTCCGCTAGAAGTCAGAAAAGAAAATGGGTTCAAGAGTTTTCCTTTTCCGCGTCATACTTTAAGACGTAAAATAAACTGAGCCCATCCGGCTTTTATGACAGTATATAGTAATAATAGCTAGGAGAATGCCTTGTCGATCTATTACATTAGTTAGAAATAAAAGTTGTTTACTAAGTGAATCATGAATTGTTGGAAGGAAGATAAACTTACAAGCTTATTCCAAATCACTGCACATGAAAACACTGAAATTAAGTCACATTCGTTGGTTTTTAAACTTTGGTTATTTCAATAAATCTTGATTAATTGTTTCAAACTCTCAGAAGGAGTATGTTTGTGTATCATCATTAGATACGTATTATGTACATCAATTAATTGTCCATTGTCTTATCCCTTATAATCCCTGTAGTTTCCAAATAATTTGTGAATACAAACAGAGGCTTGGCCTGAGCCTGCATAAGTATTTCTCAATAATTCAGACATTTCAACAAAAATGGTAAATTTTCTATTCTTTATAGCTACAGGATTTGCTTTCATCTGTCTATTCAGACACCTTTAATGGCTGCTTTACCAACAAACACTAACCTAAGTTTTCTTTAGGGAAGCTTCACATAGATCATGGATTGGTTTACGGCTGTTTTATTTATAGATCTAATCATTGGATGGTTTCCGGCTATTTTTTGCTCTATACCCGGTTAAAACAGATCACTTAAATGGTAGTAGCGCAACCGCAAGAAAGCAACGTATCTGTAAATAAATATAACACTTAAATATTTTTTTATACATATATTTGTATTAATCATTGTAAAAACACTAAAAATTTCTCATTCATTGTATATTTTCTTATTGACAAAACATCATCAGTAAAATCTTGAGTATTGCAAAATAGTGCATTCATAACAACCTAAAAAATAATGAAGGACAAACAAGAAAATTTAAATGATCCCCATTGATGATAAACAAAATTACTTTTCTGTAGATTGAAATTATTAGATGAAAAATGTACTTATTAATCAAAATTGTATTATAATAGTCAATGTTTTAAAGACAACGAATTATTGAACGTGTTAATATAAGTTCAATTTAAACTCCATATTTCCTCTATGAAGATAATTATAACTTTTAATGTTTTTTAGGACAAACAGATGTAGATTTAGTGCCTAAAAAGATTTGTTATGTCACTGGATGGGGCAGAAGAAATGAAGGTAAAACAAACAGACAGCATAAAGGCAGACATACAGATAGACAGACAAAATATGCATAGATGGACAATAGATACACAGTCAAACAATATATAAATAAGGAGAATGTCAGACAGATAAACAGACATATAGATAGACAGATAGACAGGCAGACATACATAGAGATATGCAGACAATAGATAGACAGAGAATATATAGATAGACAGGTAGGTATTTATAATTAGATAGATAGGTATTTATTTTTAATGAAAAAATAGTATCTTTCTGATGATTGCAGAGGCATGAAACTCTGAGGAAAAGAAAATAAAAAAATAAGATAAAATGTTGTTTTACTTTTAAGTAGATAGACAATAGATAGACTGGCAATAGATATACAGACATTTGATAGATAAACATACAGACAGAAAGAAAGACAGATTGATAGACAGAAAGACAAATAAAAGTCATACATTTCTACACTTTCCACCTATTATTTTTTTTGGCACTGCCTCCTCTTCTTTTGAATGACCTCTAAAACAAGTGTCTCCAAAATGTTTGTATGTCTTTTTGTTTGCCAAAGTATTTGGATATATGCATACGAAATTTTAATTCCATTTTTGATGGTTTCGAAGCCCCGGTCTGACAAAACTGGTATAATTTAATGATTTTTATTTTAAGAATCTAGAAAAATAGTCTGTAATTCGATACGATACATGATTTTTTAGTATGGTGCAGAACCAGTTAAAACCCAATATATTTGGATATATGTGTACGAAATTTTAATAACAGACAAAACTGTTATAATTTAATGCTTTTTATTTTACTATTCGTGAAAAATAGTCTGTAATTCGATACAGTTCATGATTTTATATCATGGCTCAGAACCAGTTCTAATCCAGCGGATATTAATTGGTTTCAAGGCTTCGCTGGAATAAAAAGTATATTGTTTGTGGGACTAAAACAATTATTTTCTATTTAGAAAGTGAGCATAGTGTAATATTGAAAGAGATTTCTGTACCTCTATGGGATCAACAAAAATGTGACGCTTCTCTAAAGGTAAGCAAGGATAAATCCAGGTAAGAATTGAAAATTTGGCTGTAAATTACACTGGTACCCAAAGTTTTCTTATTCGTTAGCTTAAAGTTCGATTGGGGTTTACAAACTAGCTGTATTAAAACTTTACTTCAATTTTGTTAATATACAATAATGGGTAATTTTGATTATCATCACCGAGGGTATATATCAGTTTTTCGTCCATAGTCATATCCCTTATATTTGTAAAGATTATTTTATGTTAGACAAACTTTACTGAAATCTATTTTAAAATTCTTTACAATAAGGATCATTATATTGAACTGGTAGAAAAGCTTTAATAATTCCTGCTTTAGGCCCAGTTTGGACCAGGCTACAACCTACCACTAACTGCTCTATGTGCTGGAGCTGAGGGGAGGGATGCTTGTGATGTAAGTATTAATATTGAATAATATGGACCAGGCTACAACCTGTCACTGACCGCTCTATGTGCTGGAGCTGAGGGGAGGGATGCTTGTGATGTAAGTATTAATATTGAATAATATGGACCAGGCTACGACCTACCAGTGACCTGTTCCTGTGCTGGAGGGAGGATGTAAGGATTAATATTGAATAATTTGGACCAGGCTACAATCTACTAAATTAATATTGAATAACCTACCCATAAACTGTGTTAATATAAATATCAAATTATGGGGCAAGGCTACATTCCTCGACCTATAATGTAGACCAGGCTACAACCTTAACTTTTGATCAATTAATTTTAATTTAGGGAGATGGAGGGGGCCCTCTAGTGTGTGAGGAGGGGGGACAATGGTTCCAAGTTGGAATTGTCAGGCATATTATCTTTAAAACTAATAAATTATCTTCCTTCAAAATTAAAAAAAGCAACAGAAATGGATTAGTATAGTAGTTGCTTTTGATTTATACAGACAAACGTATTTTCAAGTATAGATTATCGAGATTTTTAAAATTCTATTTTAAATTCTATAATCAAATATCATAAATAAAAATCTTCCAAAATACCAAAAAAATAATACTTCGACTAATATTTCTAATAAAGTTGCCGCAAATATTTCATGTAAGAAGTTATATACCTTACATTTTACTACTTAAACAGTTTTTTCTAGAATTTACAAAATCACTGCTGTAGTACTGATAATTTTTAATTATGTAAAATAGGTATTTCTTTTAATAACAATGGTTTTAAAGATAAAATTATTGAAAATAGTTTTGGAATTGGGTGTGGAAGAAAAGGAGTGCCAGGCGTTTACACCAGAGTACAATCTTATCAGGTAACAGACAGACAGACATAAAGACAGACACAAAGACAGGCATAAGGACAGACAGAAAGACAGATAGACAGACTGACAGAAAGGCTGACAGAAAGACAGACGGAAAGACAGACAAAAATACAGATAGAAAGACAGACAGAAAACAGACCGAAAGACACGAAGACAGACCAACAGAAAGACGG
Organism: Acartia tonsa; assembly: GCA_900241095.1. NCBI lineage: Eukaryota > Metazoa > Arthropoda > Copepoda > Calanoida > Acartiidae > Acartia > Acartia tonsa. The sequence goes on from LS056563.1 coordinate 6,263, forward strand.
ACAAAGAGACAAAAATACTGACAGAAATACAGACAGAAAAACAGACAGAAAGTCATATAGAAGGACAGACAGACATAAAAACAGAAAGAAAGACAGACAGAAAACAGACAAAAAGACAGGAAGACAGACCGACAGAAAGACAGCCAAAGAGACAGAAATTTTGACAGAAATACAAACAAAAAGACAGTCAGAAGGACAGAAAGACAAACAGAAAGACATATAGAAAAACGTACACAAAGACTGACAGAACATCAAAATGAAAGGCTGACTGAAAGACAGACAGAAAGACAGATATACAGGAAGACAGACAGACAGACAGAAAGACAGATAGAAAGACAAACGGAAAGACTGACAATGACATACATGAAAACCTATGTATTAAGTATAGATGTAATCCATATAACTACCTGGATCCAGTGTTTGGGACCTTTGTCTGCTAGCAAATTGCTTTCTGCTCTTCTGACGCGACATGGCTGTGTTTTTATTTCCTATGCTATTGGCTGATATTCAAAGACGTGGTGGGGACATGCAGATATTTAACCCCTTCCCCCTCTATGCTTTAACTTTAATCTACAGATCTAAACTTTTTTATTAATATTTTTAATACTTTCAGACATGGTTGGAGGACACCATATTGAGTCAACTTTAAACAAAAACACTAATTAAAACCAGAAGAAAAACTGTTCAGCAGTGAATATTTTGTGAAACAGGAATCATCACAAAAAAATATGTTGTTGATAAAGGGTGAATCATCTAAAATAAAAATTTTATTCAAGCAGCTCTTAATTGATAAATACATAACGATTTTAAATCTTAGTTAATAAAAACGCAATGAATGATAATTATTTTTTAACTGAATATAAAAAGGCATTATGTCATATTTTGTAAATTATTATAGACTTTATCATTTACTTATAAGACTCTATCTAATAAGCTTTACATTATGTTGCTTTAGGTTATTATAAAACAAACTATATCTAAATGAAGATATACAGTGTGATATTAAAAAACTGCGTTCTCCGTTTTTCCATCCTAATTGACAATAAATTAATGGATACAATTATGATACACAAATTATTCCTCCCATAAATCAAATATATGGTTGGAAATTTTATACACTGCTAGTTGATTTAGATTCAATAAAGTTTAAGACATCGTGTTTGTAAAACTTTGGATACCATTATGATGTAGAGTGCCCTTTCTTCTTGGCGCACCATTGAAATGATTTAAAGATCCAGCTCTAGTAACTTTAACTTTTAAATTTCTCTTTAGATCGAGTAATTTTTTTTATTGTGTCTTTTTTTGAAACTTTGAACACAAAAAAACCTGAAACGCAGTTTTTAAAACCACTCTGTATATTTATAAGATCTAAAAATGTATTTGATTCTTTATATAAGCCATATCTGCATGATAAAGTGGGCATCGTACTCGTGTGTCATCAAATATTATAATTATGGGCATCAATTATTATTTGTAGCATAGCTATTCTACAAGGCTTAGTGTCGATTGGTTAGTTTATTGGTAATGCCTAGTAATCAACCCTTTTTTGATGGAAATTAGTCTATTTGGGATTAGAAAATATCTAGAAAAAAGAACGAAAATTTAAAAACAACTTTGAATTTCTGAATTTGCCGCCATAACGAACCAATTACAAAGCAGCATATAGTTCCTAATAAAAAATTACGTCGTACAATACAAATTGTATGACGTCAATTTTATTATGCACTATAAGCTGCTTCACCAATTACGTGTTTTCTAGTAAAATACAGAATTGAACACTTTTATATAATATTTTAAAAAAAATAATTCTTTTATTTACAATTTGCTACTAATGGACGTAATCGCTCTTGTTTAAATAAATATTATGTAAATACATTTTTTTGTAATTAAATGCTTTAATAATTATTTTATATTTAATATAAAAGAGTTTTTTTTTATTTGTTTTTGAATTAATAAGCATTATACCTACAAAATTCAAATTTCTTTTTAAAAAAAATAATAAAATATATTTTAATATTTTTATTGTATTTTTAAGACCTAAATTATAAGAAGTAAAAATAATAATGAATGTTGTATTAAAAAAAGAAATAAATGTTAATATGATAATGTGTATCTTTTCTTTCAAATAAGGGCAAGGTAATAGTTTTGTTTATTCATTGCTTTGTAGGCGGCCTAACCATTCTGGACATAACTTGCGTTGCCCTAACTATTCTGGACATAACCTGCGTTGCCCTAACCCTTCTGGACATAACTTGCGTTGCCCTAACCCTTCTGGACATAACCTGCGTTGCCCTAACCCTCGAGCCCTACGGGGATATCAAGTACTTACTGCCCAGTATAACCTTTCCTAAGAGTTTCTAGGGGTCAATGTATTGCTGTTTTTAGATGATTTATTTTGCGGTTAACATAAAGAAAACTATACATTTGTGGATTTGTATTCATGATGTGTCTATTGCTAAGGCGAATACAAAGTGGTCAATATAAAATCTAGTTTCTAGATCAGCAAGAAAAATGAAATAATATATGAATTTGAAGTCTGTACTAGGCTGTTACAACAATGTCATATTATAGACCATAGTTAACTTTAAAAATAGCCTTACTTACAAATACACTTAAATGTATAATGGCAACAGGAAAAATCGTTTAGTTCTTAAAATTCTTTAAACTGTTAACACTACTTCTAATTAAAAAATTTTAAAAGCCTTACTTCACTGTGGGATCTCTGTGAAGCTTCCATAAAATTAAAGAACTGAGTCGGTTCAGCAGTTATCAAAATCTTAAGCAGAAGCTACACAAAAAAACCTTACTACTTTATATTAATATAGTAAGTATAGTGTTTATTATTTTAGAAAAAAAATGAAATTGTTTCTTGCCGTTTGTATTGTATTATTTGCTATGTCAAATGGTCAAAATTTTGATTACGGAGACTATGGGGTAAGTTTTTATTTTATTAATTTACCTAGGTCCAAAATATGGACTAAAGCTTTTTGCAATATGGCTTCGAAACCGATCGATATCCGCTGGATTAGAACCGGTTCTCAGCTATACTGAAAAATCATATAAATATAGCATCTTATTACAGACATTTTTCTACAAATATTAAAATACAAATCATAATATAATTACCAGTTTGGTAGCCCGTTTCTAATCTTATAATTTTTCATTTTAATATCCGCAGAAAGCTGTCTATAATACAATGCGATAAATAACTATTCCATGATATAAACACTGATTGGAAAAAGGAATTACCCCTTACCCAAACAAAAAATATACATCTGTTTTATAAAGGGTGGCCTTTTTTTGTTTTCTTATTTTAATTTAATATAATTTAAACAAACGGAATTACTTAGTTATACCAATTATACAAAAGTTTTATTTTAGCCCCCTCAAATATTTGCTGCCATTCAAACTGTAGATGCTGAGTCATGTAGAACTGGTGAGAACAATTTTATATTAGCGTTGCAATCAAAATCTTATAAAAGTCCCAAAAGTTGTTGAGCCAACGAATAGGAAAATGTTATTCTATGTACGTTCAGTTTATATTCATTATTATAAATATATTTGATGGCTAACAACTTTTATTAATTTTTATTAGAAATTGATTAATGGATCAAACTATCAGTGTCCAAACTTTTCAACGAATAAATTTAGTCTACAGAAGTAGTAATTATTTGGGTTGTCTTCAATTATCTTTCATTGTCTTATCCAGTGGCGAACTGTAGGGGGTTGTAGAGTGGTGTATAACACCCTAAATATTGAAATTATAGAAAGGCATGCCTATGACATCCGCCTGGTGAGTCGCTGTTCACGCCATTTGTCTTATCCCTTAAAATCCCTAAATTTTGAACATAAGAATCGTCCAACCAAGTTTAAGCTCTGTCAGTGGATTAATCCTGTCAATGAAATGAAACCTTATTTCATTTCATGATGTATTATTAGATAAAAGCGCTGTATAGTCACTATAAAAAATGACGCAATACCATTGGTCAATTAAAATGTATACTGGCCAACCATTATAGTAATTTAATCTGTGTATTGGCCTATCATTGGAGTCATTTCTTTATAAGCACTATAAAAAGCTTCTATTAAATAAAATTTTTAAAATGTTTTGTTTAAAGGGTGTGCAAAAAAATTGCGGACATTTTAAAAATTTCAATTGAACGGCTTGTGTTTATAGTAGAAAAATAGTATGCATACCGTTAGAACCACTATGAACTCTAGTTTTTTGAAATATAAAAACGATTCCTGTGCTACTTATATTTTAGGATGTACAGAAAGAGTCCTTCCTGACGGCATAACAAGATGTATTAAGGATAGATTTATCAGATTTAACCCAAGGTACACTTTTTAGTAATGAAGCTACTATATAATTCATGTTGTCTTTCCATACGACTGTCCCTAACAACATTGAGGAAATGGGAATTTCTAAAACATGTATTTTTTTCTAAAGATTCCCCTCACCAGTAATTCACTGACCTAACCCACGCCAGGCTACAATTGAATCAAGATAAAAGTAAGTTCCGAGCTCTGGGACCTATGTATGGTGAAATTAGTCATAAAACCATAATGATTCCAGGCATAACCAAGGCATGACAAGAAAAGCAAAGATTATTTATTTAAAATTTTGAACAAGTTTGTTTTTATAAAATCCGTTGCTTTGCAAAGGTCACGGAAATTCAGCCTTAAATTAATCATATATAGAGAGGTTTTATAAAAGACTTCATAAAAGCAAAGTTGTTCAACATTTTAAATAAATAATTTTTGCTTTTCTTGTCATGATTATACGGCAACTCCTAGGGGGTGAAAATTGAACCTGAAATTTTCAAATCTAATTTTCTCAAAAAGATCCCGCTGAAATATTTTAGTTTTACCTGGAATCATCATGGTTTTATGTCTAATTTCACCATACATAGGTCCCAGAGCTCGGCACTTACTTTTGTCTCGATTCAATTGTAGCCTGGCGTGAACCGGATCACTTAGTTTTTGTGGAGATTTTTCAACTAAATTTTAACTGTCCAAAAAGAGAATTCACTTTTATTTTTTATTTTAGAACTTTACTGAGATTTGAGTCAACTTGGTGTTAAATAAAAATGAAGATCAATAGTAGAAAAATAATGTTTCCTATAATTGTAAAATAAATAAGTTTATTAGTTATTGTGTTCAAGATTTTTTTCTTCCATATACCTTTCTATTTATCAATGAATATATTTCCTATATTTTTCTTATGATTAAATTTATCATACTTAAATAGTTATTTTTTTGTTCATCACCTATTTTCATAGGCGTTTGTTAGTGTTTTCACTATATATTACTCTGCTACTCTATAATGTTCATATGTCCGAAAATTCGATCATTAATCCGTTACTACATCAGACCAAGTAGCACAAAAAGACTATAATTAATATGATTTTTTTGTATAAAAATGTAGTTAAATCAAATACGACATCTTATATAATATCATATTGAGTGATTAGTTTACTTTATTGTCACCGCTGTGCTATTAAACTACTAACCTGTCCTTGTATGGTAAAAAAATCTGAAATATATTTATTTGTGTTATGATTTAAATTTTCAATTCATGATGAAGCTCTTATAACCCCTCCTTTATTTTTGAAAATAAAAGGGGGGAGGCTGGGTGGAGGTATCGTATTGTTTTTTTTAGTCGGACTTAGAGTTTATGTAAATCTAGTGCAACATCCAAGTAATAATATATCCATTTGCCTATAGCTAAGGATCGAAGGATTACTAAAACTAAAATCTTAGATAGAAGACGACTTTTGTTATAGTCTTATCTTTATTAATGTAATATATATT
>LS056564.1:0-12074 GCA_900241095.1 Acartia tonsa
TAATGAATTATATAAAAAACGAATTTTATAAAAAATCCTTAAAATTTTATGCAGATTTCAAATCTATTATATTCATTAAAATTCTTTCCAATTTTTATAGCTTACCCTCCAAACCAAAATAATTTTCTTAAAATTCTGTTTGTTTTTAAAAAACTTAAATAAGATATGGAGGGTAAAATTCAACCCATCACCACCTCAAGTGCCCCTAGAGGGGCGAAGCCGCTAGTATGAACTGAAACAAGACCCTTTTAGTCTTTACAAATATTTGACGTGGTTCTCCTTTACAGTGAACCTTTTATAGGTCCAGAGAAGGTCTATAACTATTTTGGGGGATTGTATCTTAAATCATAACAATACAAAAGCCAAGATAACTGAAGAATTACGGATAGACAGAAAAATATGAGATTATAGACTGATTAATATAAATATCAATTAAACAGACTATATTTTCAGTAGCTTATCACGAAATAAGACAATCATTCAGAAAAAATATGTGTAGAATAATTATTTATAGCACTATATTATAGACAGCTTTCCGCGGATAGCAAAATAAAAACTATAAAAAACTAGTCTTTTATTTTTTTTAATATTCGTGGAAAAGTGTCTAGTTGTAATATGATGCCATTTATGATTTTCAGTATTGCTAAGAACCGGTTCTAAACCATTTTAATTGATTTTGAAGCCAAACTGGAAAAGTTATTTATCGAATCGTATCCGCGGATATTAAACTAAAATTTTCGGGCCTAACAAAACTGAGGTGAATACTTCAAAAACTTTTGCCTCACTAAAACCAGTTTGCCCCACTAAAATTTTAGTGAGGCAAAATTATCCCAACTAAATTTTTAGCGAGCCTCACAGATTTTAGAGGGGCAAACTGATTTTATTGAGGCAAAAGTTTTTTAAGAATTCACCTCTGGTATCAATTCTATGATTTTTAAGTTAGCAGATATTAATCGGGATCGAAGCCACACTGAAAAAGTTATTTTAAAATACTTATTGCTGATATTTTAAAAATAAGTAAATTATTGTTTATGACTTTCGTATAATTCATATAATCTTTAAAATATATGACCAACCCTTTGATTACAAGACCTTTGCCTGCAAGTCCTAACGCTGCCTGGTAATGAGTTGTGTCTATTTTCAAACCAAGGTAAATTCCCCAAATTTTTACAAAAAGTGTCACACGCCTGACAAAGTAGAAGTAGGCGTTATTTTAACGTCTCCAGTTTGACGCTATGTGATACAGATTCGAACCCGACACCTCCACTTTGGCAAGCCGACATGCTATCATTTACTCAATTGCCGCTTTTTTTTGATCGACTAATTGCTTTTATTAAGCCTTAGGATATCTAACTATACTTGTTTCATAGAATTGTTACATTATGTAAAGTTTTAAATCAATAAAACGATTTCATAATTATCTTAAAATAGGTAGAAGATGATATAATTTAATTATATCAACTGAGCATGGAATATTACAAGTGAATATTTTAATTAATCATGCAATTGGTTCAATGCAGGCAGTTGCTTCACTTTAACTGATATTAGTCTAAATTAAATATGTGTGTGTGTGTGTGTGTGTGTGTCTGTGTGTCTGTGTGTGTCTGTGTGTGTGTGTGTGTCTATGTGTACGGACATAAAGGTTTTGTTGGTGTCTTAGCAACGTGTGTTTGTCCCCCCTCCCTACCCATTCCTATGGGAATCGTATTTTTGTGTGTGTATTTGAGTTAGTATAAAGGACAAAAGAATAGGTAAATTGTAATAGAAAATATGATTACATTATTTTAGCGCAATTATAAAACTGTTTTTCCCATATGTTAGTCTAAAGACTTTGATTATATTCCTTAAATGAGAAGCTTATCAAACTTGGCTTATGATTTCTTTAACAGTAAGGTATGATTTAGAAAGCGTAACAATTCTATGCTCATTTTTACATATTGATTTTTTAGTATATATCATTAAATTTGCTAATTTTATGATAATATTTCTAATAAAATGTTCCCTCAGGGGCCATTAAAAAACCTTATATTTAAGTTTTAAAAGAAAAAGAGAATATAAATCATAAATCCTTTTTTAAATCATGAAACCTTGACTGACAGATTCATGGACTAAGTAAAATATATACTTGATGCTATTTGGTACACTAGCGGCCACACCCCTATTTCTTCTAAGGGCGATTTCTCTTGGGAGGGTGGTGGTACCCTCCCTCAAAATAGTTTTAAACCTTCCCAGGACCCAGGATGAGAAGCTACCCTGTAAATGAAAACCATATTGGTTCAGCAAATAGCGAGATCCTTCGGTACAGACACATAAACAACCTGTTACTTTATTATAAGGATGGCATCATCACCAAAAACCTTAACTGTCTATCTTGAAGCAGCCGAGAAAAATTCCCCATTGTAGCGTTACGGACGGATTGACAGACAAAGTTAATTATAGAACATATTAAATAAGGAAGAAAAAAATATTTTAGGTCAACGTACATATCCGATAATTGTGTGGATATGTACAACATTGTATCCTCATAATGCTGTGGGACTTTTACAGGGACATTAAGGGATAAGACAATGGAATATAAATTAATTTCATCCCCAATGATGATAAACAAATCTACCCCTCCTGTAGATTAAAATTATTTGTTGAACACTAGTAGTTTGGAACCAACCAACGAATCACAATTCAATAAAAGTATTAGTACCTGCAGTTGACGAACCCCAAACTGTCCCACTTTGAGAAAGACGATTCCAGTGACGTCATATACGTTTCGGGAACGAAAAAGGGAAGAAAAATCTCTTCAAAGGAGATAGGGAAAAAGGGAAAATATTTTCTTCCCCCCTTCCCTAAACGTATATGACGTCACTGGAATCGTCTTTCTCAAAGTGGGACAGTTTGGGGTTCGTCCTGCAGTTATCAAACTTTGGGCACCAGTGTAATTTACAGTCCAATGTCCCCTCCCTCCCTCCCTGGACTGTTACCTTGTCTATTTATATTGTATGGGTACTTTGCATTTTAGGAGCAAAACTCTTCTACAATCAAGATGTGTCTGTCCGTAAGTTGATGCACGTTAAAATAGTCTATTCGATTTCAAACCTTTTTCATTCTGATGACATGTAATTTAAGAAATATAACAACTCTATCACTGCATTATAGACAGCTTTCCGTGGATATTAAAATGAAAAATTATAAGTTTAAAACCAGTTTTGTTAGACCAAACGTGTCGGAGACCCAGGCTAACAAAAAAAGCATTAATTTCAAGTTTTTAATTTAATATTCATGGAAAATACACATTACGATGCTATACGTGATGTTTCAGCATGGCTGAGAACCAGTTATAATTCCAACGGTTATTAACCGGTTTCGAAGCCATACTGTGAAAGGCTTTCTATGAATGTATTTGTCAATAATTTGGCAAAATTGTATCATTTTACGTAATCGTAATTAATATTATAAACACAACATTTTAAAGTATGAAGATATTCTTTTTCTACAAGGGCAAAGCAATTATTGTAGCTGGACAAAGTGTCTCAAAAATCAGCCCTGTGACGACATAAAAATATGGGATTATCTCTCTCTTTTTAGGGGTTTTCATTCACACTTCATCTCTCATCTCCCTCATTTTTATGACGTCACATGGCTGATTTTTTAGACACTTTGTCAAGCTACCAATTATTTATTGTACAATCAATATTATCGAGTTTACTTTGAGACACATTTTGCCTTTATTTACTTATTTTATGGTTTTAACAAGAAAGTATAAAAAGGGGATGGTAGGTTGTGCTAGATTTCGTAAAGGTTTGAGCTTTAAGGCTTAAAAACAGTAGTAGAACGATATTATTCACTAAATAGGTGTATTCCTTATTGAAAATAACGATAGACAAAAGAATTTTTTATTAAAGTTAACATAAATTTATTCTACTATTTATTCTAAAGCCTTAAAACTCACACATTTACGGAATTTTAGCACCACCCCCCCCCCCTTTATACATAAAAGCACGGCCTAAAATGATATCATTGAAATTTTTATTTTATATAAAAATGACGTCATACTAAATTGATCAATTAAAATGTATAATGCTAATGGTAATTTAGTGTTTGTATTTGCCTATCATCTGTCAATTGTATTATATGACGTCATTTTTTTTAAATGCACTATAAAAGCTTTGATATTATTGAAATCACAGTGCACAGTTTAACTTAAATTTTAACTCGAAACATTAATAAAAAATACTAACTCATTATTCATTAAAAATTTTAATAACCTTTAATTATTGTTAAAATGGTTCCTTTTTTAAAAAGCAGGCGACAACTGCATAAAATTATAAAGTAATTCATTTTTTCTCTAGACAAAATTAATTTTTAACCCTGAAAAACTTAAATTGCATTCATAATAAATAATTTAACTGTATTATAATTGACCTATTGTTTGGTATATGCTTCTCGATTGACTAGAATTTATATTTTTAAGTTATATACCTATATACTTTTATTTATTAATATTTAGGTTGACAAAAATAATAGATAGACTAACAAATGAATTGGGTTAAAAGAAATCCCTTAATTTTAATTGTTTGCCAGAATTCTGATCCATCAATTTATTTCTGTATGGGGACAAAGTGACTCAAAAATCCATCAAGTGTCGTCATAAAAATGAGGGAGATAAGAGGAGAAGTTGGAAAGAAAACCCCTAAAAAAGAGATGGGGAATCCCTTATTTTTATGACGTTACATGGCTGATTTTTAAGTAACTTTTGTCCTCCTACGTAGTTCTTTGTATTAATAGGTTAAATTTCTGAACTGCATTAAACCAATCAAATGCTTTGTCAATATTAAACTGTCTTAAATTGTCCAATTAACAAAATATAAATGCCATTGCCATAAAATCTTCGGTGCTTTAACTGAAAGTGAATATCGAGCACTGAATCCCTCCTCCCTTATTCTTTATTTTTGCCTATACCTACAGTATCTTAACCCTGCAGTGGTATCTAGTACCCAAAGAAAGCTAACGTTGCCTGACATAGAGTTATAAATAAAACATGAAAAACTAACCCACCCATTTTTAAAATTTATTATTGAAAATTAATGATTGGAGGGGAGGAGGGTCTTTGTTTGACTTGGCACTTTAAGGGAAACCTGCAAATCTTATTAACGACAAAATATAAAATGTACGAATTCAAAATAAACAAGGATGACAACAATATTAATTGCAACGTTTTAAAAAATTATTAGACGAATAATTGCTAAGCTTGGTATTTCATGACAAATAAAAAGCAAGCATAGATAATACTAATTTTATGGGAAATATTTAAATCATTATTGAGAAAATATTTTTGTGTGAGTTAACATTAAATACACTCTAATGATTGCTTTAAAAATCGTATATAATGTTGACATTGAAAACAGCTTCAAGTAATTTCCCCTAGACGCCAAGTGAACCAAGAATACACTGTTAATTAAAGTTTTTTTTAATACTTGTTTTCTGTTTGGGCTATATTTAGGAAGAGGTAAGGGAGCCCCGCAGGGATAGGGACCTGCGAGATAAAATGTTTCCACAATGACTTGGAACACGTGTATTAGTTTGAAATACGGGAGAGGGGTAGTTTTATGGTCAACTCGTTGAGGATAGGGATTAGTTGTAATGAGGAAAAAAAAGGTGTTGACTTAGCGGTTCACCAATATTTTAGTAATTAAAAATTTCGGGAACTTTAGGTTTACTTATACTTTTTAGCAGCAAAGCTACTTTGTAATTAAATGTGTTAGTCCGTCTAAAACATTAATTTAAAATGTAATTTCACATAGAATAGTTTTAAAATCCTTAAAATTCTTTGCACTTTATTTTTTTTTAAATTTGTACTAAAACGTTAATTAAAGTACATACACAAAGTATAGGATTCCTACTTTATTAGGTAAATAAAATTGAACAAACAACTAGAGTTGTATAGATGCTTATTATTACATTGTGTAAATACTAGCGGTTGCGCCCCTAGCATCTAGGGGATATATATTCGAAGAAAATAGCCTGAAACCATACCTGCCTAGACTTAATCATAAAAATATCATAGCCTGAAACTATCTAAGAACCTATAGAAGCTTCATTGTAACAGGAGAACCATTTAGGCTAAGTGGCTATCGAGATCCTTCGCTACAGACCATGCGGGGCTAACCAGTACCAAATTAACCTAACCTAATTTGACGAAGTAATAAACAAAGAAACCAAAAATTAGCCCACTTTTTGTTATCTTTTCTTTCAAAACTAAGGGGAGTAGGGGTTTCATAGCTCGACGAGGTACTTTGTGTGAAAGTTTTAAAAGTTTCTTTATTCGACTATGCATAGCAGTGAAAAAGAGTAATCTATCTTGCCGTTAATAAAGCCAATGGCATAATCCCTTTGAATTAAAATGTACCCTTTTATCAATTTTTAAACCCCTACCCTCCATCCTGAAATTCGAATTTAAAAGATTTCATCTTTCTTAACGTAACTTTTAAACCGACATAAAAGACCCTCTGGCAAAAACCTTTTTATAAAAAAGATTTAGATTTTTACAAACAACTCCTTTCATGATAGATTAGGTCAAAGTACATTGAAAGAGTCTCTTTTAGGGATAGGGGGTGGGGGAAAGAAATACTACCTGGTGCTTTCGCCCTAAGTGCCAGTTAAACACCGATATTCACCCTCTTATTTATAATTTAAAAATTAGGGGGTGTAGTTTTTTCCTCTATCCCCAACCACTGCTCAAAGTAAAATAAAAAACAAAACAAAAATCTATCCCTCCCTTTATTTTCAATTTATTTTCACGTAATGGGTGGGGGGGATTAGTTTGAATCAAGTTGAAGAATAACGGAATTATCCATGAAAACTTATCAATCTCGCCACATAATGGTGTAAATGGACTCTCCCTGTTTTTCCTCTAATGACACTCATGAAAAAATACAGAAACTTAACACGATGATTCCTCAAACAGTTTGGTACAATTAATCATTATCAGAAATTCAGTTTGTGTATTCTTATTAGTCTAAACTAAATTGTATGCAAATTTGTTGCAAATAGCTTAAATACTGGAAACTTTTTTTAGAACTTGATTATATAGATGCTTCGCTTATAACATTGTACTTGTTGTCCTAAAAGTCATTATTCCAAAAATCTCTTGTTCAAAATTATAAAAAGTGCATTTTCAACCAACAAACAAACATAAAAACAACTCTAGATTGTTTCTAGTTTGTATAAACATATTCATCTTTTACAAAAATATATTTCTATTTTAGTTTTTCTCTTTGTATAGGATAGTGACCTATTTTTAGTAGCGAAGCTACTCTATGCTAAAAATGTCAGTATGTTTGTCCGTTCCTCAGCCTGTCTGTCAGAAACTAATGGGGGAAGAGAAAATTTCTCAGCGGCCAATTATATAATTTTTGGAGAAGATTCCCTGTAGTAATAATAAGCATAAAATATAATGTGTTGCAATTTTCTATATACCTACCACCTTTCTCTTTTTCTTTTTTTCTCTGAAGGCCACTGTTCATCTGCTCCTAACTACCTTTTTCTGTTTGTACAATTTCCATCTATGGATGGTATCATCCTTGTTATTATTGACAGATCAAATATTATATTTGTTTGTTTTCAGTTTTTGAATAGTTTTTCTTCGAAATTTATTGAAATCGAGTTTCTTTGATTTCTTAGATGCTTATACTAGAATGTTTAATTTTAGAAGAATTAAGCCAAAACGAAATAATACAGACCAATAGACAGACCACAATGGTAAACTACATTAATCTTTTATAGTTTTACTAGCTGCTACGCCCCTGGAATTATCTAGGGGCATTTGATGGGGATAAGGAGTATTGCTTTAAAGTTTTAACAGTTTTAAAAAGAAAAAGTTAAAACAAAAATTTAGGGTACGGGTCATTTCTTCAGAGGGTGTTGATACCCTCCCCTGAAATAATTATAAATAATCTTCCCAGGATCGATGAGAAGCTACATTGTAAAGGAGAACCATTTCAATTTAGCGGTTATCGAGGTCCTTTGGTACAGACAGACGTTACTTTATAATAAGGAAAAGAGGTTGGGTTATGTGCTTGACTGGTAAACTGATCTTACATTATTGCGTAGTTATAAAGTAGCAAGGATGACAACATTCAAAAAAGCAAAGCTCTGAAACGGTAGGACAATCGAACATTAACTATTGTAGAGCGTCGGAACTGAATAATCAGAATATAAATTTGTATAAAAGTCGAACAAAACGAAATTGTAAGTAAATATGTTAAAAAAAACTGCCTAAATACAGGATATTGTTTAAGAACATACTTAAATTTTTAGGACTTGATAATAGAGATACTTCGCTCATAACAATATACTTTGTTGTCCTAGGAATCAATATTCCTAAATTAAGATCAATCGGATAATTAATCACATAAAAATTAGTTTAAAAAGTTAAAAATCAACATGTTTAAAATGAACAAAGGGACTTTCTGGTAACGATTATAGAGTTGCTTTGCTTTCTTAATCGTACCTAACTACTATAGGAATCATCATGCAAAGTTTGAAATCGATAGCACAATTCTAATATGCCTAAATTAACGAAAAGAGCTTACCATTACGGACGTTCGGACCGACCTTAATTTTAGAAATGCTTTGCTTTAAAAAAAAAGATCTATCCGTTACAGATGAACAGACCAAAGAAACCCTTATTTAAGAATTGCCACTTTAGAAAAAAAATATTTTCTATTATTGACATAAATTGAGACAGGATGACAAATGAGGAGAAAAAGACGGGCAGGGAGGGGTTATGGGACTGTAAATTATACTGGTACCCAAAGTTTCATGGTCTCGTTATCTTATTCGTTGGCTATAAAACTTTTTTTATTTTTGATCAATTTTGATTAGTTTGTTTCAAACTATTCTTAAAATCTTTACTTTTATTTTAAAAAAAGGTGATATTGTTTATTATAATTGTAAATTTATTGTCCATTACAATCCCTGATAAAAAAGAGTGAATTCAACATAATATTTGTTTTACACATTGATAACTGTAGATAAAGTGTGAGGTAGCTAAAATTGAAACTCTAAAAGCACAGATTTTTTACTTTTTAGGACATTCCGTCCGTCGTTAACGAAAAGCTCATATCGTTAATTTACTGATGATTCCTGTAATAGTAAGGTAATTATATTTATACCAGGAAGTCCGTATGTCCATTTTAAACTTGATTAGTTTTGCGTTTTTAAAAAAAAAATTTCTACATTATATAATTATCCCATTTACATGATTTAAAAACAAAATAGATTTCTAGTACATTAGGTTTAATGTTTTATGCAAGGCACCTCTAAAATAAAGTCTTAAATGTACATATATGTTCATATTAAGCAAATCATATTTAAGTAATTTTTGCAATAATTTTTTTTTAAACTTCAAAATGTTGTTCAATATTAAATGCGTTGTTACTCTATATTTGTTAATGTTCGTTCGTCTGACACATATTCTAATAATGTTTCTATGATTCTATGACAAGAATAGCAGAACATTTATATTTTATTTCACATTCTTATATATAGGTAATTTTTATTCATGTTAAGAAATACTAATTTTAACCACCTTTCTCTCCTTCTATATCTCCTTCCTATTATAACTGACCTCAACCTAATATCAGAAAAAATATAGAAATTGTATTCCAGTATGGTTTCGAGACCAATTAAATATCAGCGAGATTAGCACCGGTTCTCGTCCATACTGAAAACTCATGTATAGTATCGTATTGAAGGCAATTTTAAAATAAAAATCATAAAATTAATACCATTTTTTAGGCTGGGGTTTTGGCTTCTCGGTTCTAACAAAACTGGTTTTAATGTTATAATATTTAATTTCAATAGCCATGAAAGCTGAAATGAATACCTAGAATAAGATGGGTTACATGGGGCCAAATTTAACAAACTAGGATTGATTTTTCTATTTTTCTTTTGTGTGCTCAAAGCTTTCAGTGTTGATGGAGGAAAATTTTTGGAAATCTAATAAAAATATTTTTTTGTTCTTCATATAATATTTAATCAAAAGGATGGAAGTCAGCAGACAAAAATAAGAAACACGTCATTATTGATTGTTTTGTTTGTCAAGGATGACAACATCCATGAAAGCGAAGCTCTAAAACAGTAGGGCAAACGAACATTAACACTTGTAGAGTGTCAGAACTAAATAATTAAAACATAAATGTATAAAAGTCGAAACAAAATTGTAAGTAAATTTGTTGAAAAACTGAATAAATACAGGATAATGTTGAAGGACATACTTACATTTTTAGAACTTGCTTATAGAGATGCTTATAACATTGTACTTGGTTGACCTAGGAATCAGTATTCCAAAATCAGATTAATCGGATAATTATATCATATAAAAACTTGATGTTAAAAAAAGTTAAAAATCGCCATGTTTAAAATGGACGTACGGACATTCTGGTAATGCTTATAGAGTTCATACGTTTTCTAAATCGTACCTAACTACTACAGGAATCACCATGCAAAGATTGAAATCGATAGAACAATTCTAACATGCCTTAATTAACGAAAAAAGCTAAACCCCCCCCCCAAACTTAACAAATTTACAGATTAGATTTTAATTGGGGTAATTACTACATCTCCTTAAAGATTTTGCCTCCATCATTAAAAAAATGGGGTAATTTGCACACTTTTTATCTATTCCAAATATTATACTCTATCCTCCTTAATAAAACAACAAGGATGACAACATCCATAAGCAGCGAAGCCTAATAAATTATGGAATGATTTAAAAAATATATGTCAAAACCCAAAGAAAATCGCGAAGCCAGTAAAAATTAAGAGGTTTTTTTGCATTTTAAAGCAGAACTGACAGACAGACGGACAAAACAATGTGTTGAATGTATGTGCTTATGCCATAGCAATCCTTGCTGAAAATTTATCGGTCTATGATATAAGCAGTAGAGAAAATAACATTTTCTCCATACGAACTGTTTTAATGACATACAAGTTAATTATAGAGTAGCTTCGTACCAAAAATAACACATTTTTAAATAATTTAATAAATTCTTATGCCTGAAGAATCTGGAGATTTTTTTTGGTTATTGTTTATTTTCATTCCAATAATCAAGATTCCATTGAAATGTAAATTGTAATAATGTTTATAACTTTTGATTAAATTTTAAATAAACAAGTATGACAACATCTATAAAAGCGAAGCACTGAAACGGTAGGACAAACGGACATTAACAGCCAAAGCAAAATTGGGAGTAAATTTGTTGAAAAACTGTTTGATACAGAATAATGTTTATGGACATACTTACATATTTAGGATTTGATTAGAGAGTTGCTTCGCTTAAAATATTGTACTTTGTTGTCCCAGGAATCAGTGTACCAAAAATCAGATCAATCGGATAATTAGATCATATAAAAATTTGTTGTTAAAAAAGGGAAAAAATCAACATGTTAAAAATGTACGTACGGACATTCTTGTAACGAATATAGAGTTGCTACGCTTTCTAAATTGTACCTAACTACTACAGGGATTACCATGCAAAATTTGAAGTCGATAGGACAATTCTAACGTGCCTAAATTAACGAAAAAAGCTATCCGTTACGGACGGACCGAACCTAATTATAGAAAGGCTTCGCTTTTAAAAACTAAAGCAAACATTCTGTTAATTGTTTTATTACACATTTATTACATACTACAGCAAAAAACAGGGCTCGGCAGCCGCGCTCCAGCCGCGTGTTAACTTCAGTGAAATCGTCATATTATAAATTTAGAATTAAGCTCAATGTCTAAACCTGTTCATAAACAGACAACCCATCTTTTCAGAATTTGTTTGTCTACACAAGTGGGTTTGAATTTAAAACGTATGCTCCGCTGCCGAGCCTTCACAAAAACCACCCTATTTCAACAATTAGACATCCTTTAGTGGTGAACTGAAATTAGTTTCCGAATGTGAACACATTTTCCTAGGTGTTTCCCAATCCTATCTCAATATTTGCTACTAGCTAAAAAAACCTTCAAACTTCCAAAAAAAAAATCAAAATTTGAAAAATTAAAACTTTGAATGTATAATGTATAAATCGTT
>LS056565.1:0-12071 GCA_900241095.1 Acartia tonsa
CTAGTTTTAATCTTATGATTGTACATTTCTATATTCGTAGAAAGCTGGATATAATACGATGCTAGACATAGTTTTTTAGTATGGATGAGAACCGGTTCCTATCCACCGGATTCGAATGAATACGAGAAAAGATATTCCATTTAGTTTAGCCTGGAGTAC
The DNA here is from genome assembly GCA_900241095.1 of Acartia tonsa. Taxonomy (NCBI): domain Eukaryota; kingdom Metazoa; phylum Arthropoda; class Copepoda; order Calanoida; family Acartiidae; genus Acartia; species Acartia tonsa. The sequence goes on from LS056565.1 coordinate 160, forward strand.
TTATTTTCTAGCTATCTATATATCTCTTCATCTTTTAATCTATCTATTTATTTATCTATCTATCTGTCAATGCAAAGGTGTGTCTAAATAATAATAAAATGTGTCAATATGAATGAACTTTTTCTAATCGTATCAAATAGTTGGGAAGTTAAAATTATTTTTCCTTTCTTAGAATGAAACCTTGTAGATATTAGTTTAACATTAACAAAACATGATCATACCTTCTTGTACTTTGCATATTTTTTCATTCAATGAAATAAATATTCTAAATGTAATAGTATGTATATATAACATTGGTAAAATAATAAATATCTTAGTCCTAATTGGACTAGAAATAGATTTCTTCTTTCCATCTAATTATATCTGGTTTTGTATTTAAAATTTCTGTAAAATTTTTAAGGATATGGACAGTAGTGTAAAGAATACAGTGGGCACAAGCATATATGAACCAACTCCTGGGGCGGGGACCCTGACCCGATTTTGTATTGAGTCTTTGAAATCAGCTAAACTCAACAGAGTCCCGACAAAAAAAAAACAGAAATCGTTTTATTAGCAGACGAAAAGGCTCATAGTTGTTTGGATTAACATGTATACTTAACGTTATTTTACATCATAAAATCTATACCATAAGAAATAATTTTTAAGGGGCTGGGCGGAAATAGATCTCAGTACAGATAATTATTTTAATACAAGTTGAATAATTTCCACCACCCATATATGTGTGTGTGTAACATGTGGAATTATGTGTGAATTTTCTATTAAAACTTCTCATCATTGGCTATGAAATGTATCACCTAATCAAAAGTACAGCTACTCTATAAGTAGGGTATATGTACGTACGTTGGACGTTTCGTCACTTAATTACAGACTTTATAAATGACACGAAAGGATTTTATCTGCTAAAAACCTACATTACTTCTTTGCTTAACTAATTCTACTATATTAAGTAGTAAGTTTTCCAGTCTGAACCGATATGCTTCTCTTTCACAGTGAAACTTCTTATACATTTGGGGCAGGTTTTTTACTATTTTAAAATGCTCCCCCCCCCAAAAAAAAAAAAAAAAACCGGAAAGTGAAAGTGAAGGGGCTACTTCCCACAACCCACATTTCCTAAAGTGTTTCAAAGGTCTCTAGGGGCATAGCCTCTAGTCTTATATAAAACCATCATCGACCTATATAAATCTTTCCTAGAATATAGAACTCATTAGATATTGCGAGCTATTAATTGATAAACAAACAAAAAAATACCTCTTTTTTATAGATTAAATTGCTGCGCTACTTTAAATATGATTCTTATTTTCTTGTTGTCAAATGAAATCTAGGGTGTTACTTTCATTTGATAGTAGACAATTTAGATTAGAGACTTACAACTGACATTTTTTCCCGAGTATTATTGCAGCTGGCAGTGTTTCGTTTCTAAATTAAATTATCTTGATTTAATACATCTGTAAAAAAAAGAAAAGAAAATTTGAAATTCATTCTCGATTTTCCATCAAATAAATATTCTTAAATTTGTCTTTATAAAAGCGAAGCTTTTCTATAATTAGGGTCGGACAATCCGTAAGTCCGGAACAGTTAGCTCTTTTCGTTAATTCAGCATGATGATTCTTTAAAAGTAAGGTACGATTTGGAAAAAGTATCAACTCTATAATCGTTATCAGAAAGTCCTTGCCTCCAATTAAAACATAGGCGAGGCATCTGTATTATCTGATCCTTGTTTTCTAAAAATTACAATTTTGTTTGAAGTGATAATATTTTATAAAAAAAATATAAAAATGCATATTCTTCTCATAATTAATTTATTACAAAGTAAAACTAATCTACAATGGGTGTGAGAAAACGGAGTTGATAAAAATCCAAGAATTTTTCCTACGGTCCTTATTTATAAATATCTTTATATCATAAATGATAAGACGAAAATGAGAGATAAATTGTAATGTATGTTAAAAAGTTTAGCAGCTCGAGGTCATGCTAATCAGTGGCTGACAAAACTTGTCCACCGAATAAAAAATCAATTCAACCAAAGATGCCAAGATTCATTATACAGCCCCCCTTTTAAAGATTCTTTGAAAACAATAATAAAAAGCTTATCAGTTCAGAAGCTAAAAATAATTCTAAAACTGACGGCATGAATTTCATCTGCATACATATATATTGGCGAGCCCCTTTAATAGAAGAATATATGCAATTATTTAATAATGTTTCTTATTAATTAATCCTATTTCTATTGCTGAGTTCTTAAAACTAATAGACATAATACATTAAAGAATTTCTCTTTGTCTAATAATTAATAATCGAAAGGTTAAGCAAAGGAATTAAAACATATTTTTACAACACATTGAAAAAACAAAATAGCTTAAAAGGGACATACTGACTGACATTCTAATATTGTCCAAAGAGTTGCTCTCAATCTTACACTTTTCTTTTTCATTTTCCTCGGAAAGCTGTCTATAATGCGATGCGATAATGAACTATTCTATTGGACAAAATTAAGAAAACTTTGTTTATAAAACGGACTAATTATTAAATGAAATGAATTTATTATGTCTATTTAATGATACACAGAGAGATATATTTATCATGTCCATATGCAATGAGAGTAATAGCCTTTTATAGTATTCTTAAAATGTAGAAAAAAATCTTTTTTCATACATATTTAATTCAATTTTATTTTATCTTTAAAAAATTTTGATTTTATAAACATAACATTTGAAGAGCGCTTCTTATCAACTATTATTTATTTTATTATTAGGTAATTAATTAGTACTTTGTATTTTTAAACTTAAATCAATATTTAGTTAGCCTTTCATATGCAATTTTAAATAACAAGTAAAAGTAAGCAAGATATATGTCTGTGTGCGTTGCGAAGGATATTGCCAACTGATTAACCGATATGGTTCTCATTTATTAAATTGAAGGCTCTCATATTTTCAGGGAAGGTTTATAATTATTTTTAAGGATGGTACCACCACCCTCTCAAGAGAAATCGTCACTAGAATAAAATTACCCATGCAATACCCCCTCCCAAAAAAAATTAAGGCGGTTGGATTTCCCTAAAATGCCATTTAGAGGGGCGTGTACAAATTTCTGAATTTAAACTGAATACTTTAATTTCATATTTTTTTTGCTGTATAATACTTGATAAATTTGTATGTATTGGTAGGTTGGTATGTTTGATTAATTAAAATTACTTGGATTAAAATAAAATCAGCTTCTTTCCATTATTGTTTCAAACAAATATTAGCTATTTTCATAACATATATTTTGTTTTGAAACGTATAAACACCTAGAGTAAATAGCCTTGTAATAAATCAAACAGATAACACTTTCATCAAAAATATAACATAACTCATTTTATCATATACATACAAATTAGGATAAATAGATAGATAGTTGGATAGATAAATGGACATATGGATAGATAGATAAATAATGAAATAAATAATTAGATCACACCTTCCTAAAAAATATTGCATAACTCATTATACAAATTAGGATAAATAGATAAAAAATAGATAGATATATAGATTGATGGAAAGATAAATTGACAAATAGATAGACAGATGGATTAGTGGTACTGTTATTTAGATAGCATGTACCATGCACATAGATAGGATAGATAAAAAGAATTATAGATAGACAGATAGATACATAAATAGATAGAGAAATTATATTTAGATATATTTATAGACATTGTTTTTGCTTATTTCTTTTATTAAGATTTGATTTTGCAGATATTGTCATTCTTGTTTTGATAATACTACATATCCTATCAAATAAAGTAGTAAGGTTTTTTTTGTCTGAAGCTTAAGATTTTCATAACTATTAAATCGATTGAGTTCTCTATTCTATGGAAGATTTAAGTCTTGGGTTAAGTTTTGAAATTTTTTCTGCGCCTCCATATTCTGACAAATACAGAGCCTCTAAATGCTAATGGCACAGCCGCTAGTCGCAAAATATCATTAACCCATTAATAAATAAATGAAATTTAATTTATAATAAAGCTTGAATCCAAGTCAATATCTAGTTGTACAGTCTCGCCATTATATCAAAGCTACAATATAATATGTTTACACATTTAAGCTTTATTGGGAGAGATAGACAGAGAGCGAGAGTGAGAGAGAGAGAGAGAAAGAGGGAGAATGAAAGGGGAAGAAAGAGAGAGATAGAGATAGATAGATAGAGAGAGAGACAGAGATTTATACATATCATATATTGAGAAACAAAATAAGTTACTTGACAAATTGATAAGTAACAGCCAAAAACAAAAAAAAATTATATATTAGATTGAAAAAAAAACCGTTGTTTACATTATTCCTTTTATATTTACATTCAATTTACGTTGACGGTGTGTAAATACTATAGTTCCTAGATTGTGAAAAAAAAACTAAATTCTTAACTTCAATTTTTAACTTTTAACTTTCAAATATATTTTTTGGACAAAGATAGAAATTAAGGCAAAAATTTAAACAGAATTCTTTTATTTTTATGCATTTAAATGAAAACATAATTAAAAAAAGATGAAATTATAAAATTTAGCTCTTTAACTTTGTTTGTTATTTTGAACGGACAACCTATCCGTCTCTCTTTATGAGCGAATTTGACTACATATACATAAACAGATACAAAGATACAGACTTATCCACCCCCCCCCCGCCCTCCACCCCCCTGTATCGAATTAGAGAAATTAAAAAAGGGGGGGCATGTCTACAACACCCCCCCCCTTTCTTCCCCCGTCAAAATTAGACAGTCATAGATCAGCCGATCTTTAGTCTCTGAAAGTTGAATTCAGTTGATTTATCGGAGTGTCGCGACATAATAATTATTGCGGAGTTTATGTCAATGTAAGACGGAGTTATGTTATATTGACAATTTATGGAGTGATTTATTATTCTAATCTAATATGTGATTCCAGTGATCAGTGAAATTTTTAAATTTTTAGTCAGGTTGGTAATTCATAATTAAATATATTTTGTTATTCTTATGTAAACAAGGATGACAACATCCATAAAAGCGCTGAAATGGTAGGACAAACGGACATTGAAACTTATAGAGTGTCAGACCTGGATAATCAGAATATAAATGTATAAAATCAAAACAAATTGTAAGTAAATTAGTTGAAAAACTGTTTTATACAGGATAAAGTTTATGGAATTTTACATTTTTAGAACTTGATCATAGAGATTCTTTTGGTAACGATTATAGAGTTGCTACGCTTTCTAAATTGTACCTAACTACTACAGGGATCACCATGCAAAGTTTGAAATCAATAGGACAATTGAAACATGCCTATATTAATAAAAAAGCTATCCGTCTCGGACGTACGGACAGACCGACCCTAATTATAGAAAAGCTTCGTTTTAAAAAGTAACACGATACTTGTCTGTCTATCTGTGTGTACCAATACCAAAGGTTCTTAACCATACATGGTTTTTCGTTTTTTTTTAACTTTTGTTACCAGTATAATTTACTCTCCAACGTATTTCCCTTCCATGAAATTTTTCTTCTTTTCCGCCGATTAAAAACCGGTTCTAAATCATTTAAGAAATTTTTTTTTTTACAAAAACAAATGGTTTGAAATTTAATTCTCCGTTTTTATTGGCCTAATCGCTTGTTTGTGCTAGTTCGAAAACAACAAATCAAAATCAATTAAAAGCACCCAAAGTTTTAAGCAAACAAACTAAAAAGGGTGGTTATAAAACTTTGGGTACAAGTATATTTTCAAACAAATGACCCCTCCCTTCCTGGTTTAAACCTATTCTTTATTTAGTATTGAGATATATTATTACTAGCGACTGTGCCCCCTGGAAGCCTCTAGGGGCATTAAGTTAGGGGGGGGGGAGTCGACCTCATCCCATATTAAATTTGAGTTTCAAAAGAATAAATTAAATATTTTTGGGAAATAGTTTAAAACCTTCCCAGGACCTATAAGAAGCTTTACTGTAAAGGAAAACAATATCGGTTCAGTGGTTAGCGAGATCCTTCGGGACAGACAAAAAAAGCTTACTACTTTATATAATAGGATTAGCGACTGTGCCCCTAGCATCTAAATGAAATAAACTAAAACCATCACAGAACCTATGTGAAGCATATTTCTGGTTTAATTTGCTTCGCCCTAGCACCAAATCAATCTTAGAATCATTAAATTGTTATTTCTAATCTAATCTATTTAAGGAATAGTTATTTATGCCTCGTATTATAGACAGCTTTCCGCGGATTTTAAAATGTTAGACGAAGTACCGGGCTAACAAAAGTTTAGCTTTCATTAATATTCGTTTTCTTTAATACGATGCTATACTCAACTTTTCGGTACAGCTGAGAACCGGTTCTAATCCAGTGGGTGTTAATCCATACTGGATATGAAGCTACTCAAATATTAATTGTCCTTTATAAACTAATTTATGGTATAGTTTTGATTTGACTTTTCAATAACTGTTGATATTTTATTTAGATGTTAGAATTGGGTTGAGATGAAGTTACTAGAACTAATTTGGATACTTTTCATTCAAGGTGAGGTTTTTTTGTCTATAGATTAATTTGTAATATCATTGTACATTATTTTCTTAAATTCAACATTTAACATTTAAAAAAAATGATCAATACAGTGGTTTTGCCTATAGTCTCAAGTTACTGGTCTAGAGACAACGTTGTAGAGCCCCTCCTCACACTTTTCAAAACAAAGCTTACTAAATTAAGGGGTGAAATTAGTTAGAAATTCTATAAAACGGTGAAACGACACAAAAAATGAGAAGCTGAAAGTCCTACACACCCCCCCCTCTCAGAAAGTCCAGAAAGGATATCTGACTTTTAATAAAAATTTTAGTACATATTTAAAAGAATTCTAAGAAAAACAATAATTCCTTCTACAAATCTATTAAAAGATAATTTAGAAAAAAAACTAATGCTGTTTGAAATTGAACTGTAGGACAGCTGCAGTCTTTAGTGAAAAAAAAGGCAAAGGGTATTTGACTTACAGGTTCCTACTTCCGCAGATGTATATTTATACCTTTTTGGATTAAATCTTTAACAAAAAAAACAGTATTGTATATCGACATAAGAGTGGCACCGCTATTATTTATCAATAAACGTTAAAAAAATTAACTAAAATTTTATTGAATCAATTTTGACTTTATTTTAACTTTGTTCTTAAGCAAAGACGTTGAAGCTTCATGTTTCAGGGGAAGCAAATAGACGCAACCCCACCCCCTCTACTATCTCAACTAGTATTATAGTTAGAGGCTTAAAAATGTTGATTAATTTTTTTCAGATTTGCGACCATAACATTGTAAAATTTTTTATTTCCTTCGTCATTTCTTAAGCAACCTTTGTATGGTCGTCCTTTTTATTAAAAAGCTAAAAGAATTTTAGCGGCTGCGGCTGTCTGGCCTTGTTTGTTTGAATCGGTATGAATCGGTCCACAACTGTGGCTGTGGCTGCGGCTGTCTGGCCTTGTTTGTTCGAACCGTATGCTGCTTGTCCACAACCTACTTCTTATAATCTCAGATCTGAGAGTTGCTGCAATATTGAGAAAAAATGAAAATAAAATACATTAATTGATGGACCGAAAGCCCTCAAACAATTCTAAGATTCCGTGTAAATTGTGAATCGAACACAGACACGGAATTTATTATTACTTCATATTTAATATCCTTTGCATGCTTAATCAAAATATTTAGAATGTTTATCGATATATTATTACTTGGATGTTGCACCAGATTTTCATGTACTCTAATACAGTGATACTAACACCTTGCTAATTAAAACTCCGCCTCCCTCTTACTAGATAAACAAATCAACAATAAATAAGGTTATAATTAGCAACATATTTGACTAATATTCCCAAAATAATTTAAACGGAATATTATTTTTTAGCTGTTTTGTATACACAACATCTAATCTTTAAATTATGTTTGTTTAAGTCAAATGAGTTATGAGGGGGCGATCCCATTTCATATTTTTCTAAAGCATAAAAAAACTTTTTTGCCCATGTACAATTGTAGTTAGATTTCCTTAGGAGAAAAAATCAAATTTATAGAATAATATTTTATGAATGTTGTCATCCTTGTTGAAGTTAATCACTCTTTTCATTATTTAAATCCTCGCCCAATCCATTATAAGATTAGATTACAATTGTTTTTACAATATTTGTTAGCAGATTTTTTGCGATGCAATTGCGCGATTTTTTGTTCTCTTAAGCGCATTTACTCTACAACAGTGTATATTTTCTGTGCGTTAGTCCATTTTAGCAAGTTAATTAAATTGCATTTTTTTTACTTTAGTCTAGGGGATGGGAAAAGGACATAAAAATGGCTTAAAATCACTCCAATCCTTTTTTAAAATTGAATAATCTAAAACCATCCCAGGAGCTATGATAGGCTGACATAAACTGAAAACTTAATCGTGTTAGGTAGTTATCGAGGTCTTTAGATATTTTTTGATATGCTATTCGATTATTTGTGTTTTTATTCCCCAAAATACAATTGCTTCCTAATTTTTTTAACATAAAAGTATTTCTATGGCTTGATTTTTTGAGATTTTTAAAAAAGTTGTCTTTGCTTTTAATTATTTCGCGCATTTACGTGCAATGCCAAATTTTTGAGTATTAACAATCCGCATATAATAGTAACAGGATGTCTGTGTGTTTGTCTGTTTGTACGGAAGGATCTCGCTAACCGCTGAACCGACCGGGTTCTCTTTAACAGGGTAGCTTCTCATAGGTCCCGCTTGACTAATTTGGTTTTTTTTACTGTGAATCTTAAGATTTGGGATGGTTTTAACCTTTTTCGGGGAGGGAACCTCCACCCTGCTAAGAAAAAAACCTTAAAGGGCTTCCTTTGTTTTTCCGTTTATTTTATATTTCTTTTATGATTCTTAACACTTTAATTTTACAATTCAGTTAAAGCTGCCAGTTTATATTTTTAACAAATTGCTGAAATAAAGGAGAAGTATTTCAATACCGCTCAAGTGTAACATTATACAATCGTCAGTATGGCTTCGAAACCGTTTAATATTCGCTGGATTAAAACCGGTTCTGAGCCATACAGAAAGTACGTGTATCATATCAAATCTTCTACGAATAATAAAATAAAATTAATAATATTAAATTTAATACCAGTTTTGTAATCCTGAGCCTTCGACCCTTCGGGTCTAACAAAACTGTTATTAAACTCTTTATCATTTTCATCTTACTATTTGCAGAAACTGTCAAATGCTATAACTAACTAAAATCTATTTACTTTTATGTCTTTTTTAAATATATTAAATACTGTGCTGATATTAAAGTAAATGGATAGAGGGGGCATGGGCAATATGTAACTCTACCGACTTTAAATTGGGTCTTTGAATATCAGCCAATAGCGTCGGAAATATAAACACAGTCAAGTCACTGCAAAAGAGGAGAAAACAATTTGCAAAGGTCCCATCCACTTGAGGGCCAGGTAGTTGTCTGGGTAATACATCGATAATATGCAGAAGTGTATGCACACAGTATTTTGTAACGCGTCACTTGACTTGTTCAAAATGTCCAAATATTTTTAAATGACATGATTTGCGTGCAATTTTTAGTCTTTTAAAATGGGATGGACCTCCCCCCAGCCCTATAATCATTCTTATATAAAAGTAACAATATGTCCAACTGTTTGTCTGTCTGTACCAAAGGATCTCGCAACCTGCTTAACTAGTATATTTTTCTACACAGTAAAGTTTCTTTTAGGCCTCCACCCTTCCAAATTTCCCCCAATTTTTAAAATTTTGACCTTAATTGAGCGGGGTAAATTGTAGCCCCATATTTATGAAACAAAACGATAGATTTGAAACTAGGTAACTCAAAGAGTATTAGTTTCAGGGATCTAAAGGGATAAAATAAAACATTTTCTACATTCACAATGATGATACATAAAATAATCCATTCTGTAGATTATAATTAGTTGGTGAAACGTTTGGACACTCAACAAAAGTCCCAAAAAGTTGTCGAGCTAACGAATAAGAAAATATCATAAAACTTTGGGGACTGTTGCAATAATCAGCGAAATATCCCCTCCCTCTCTGATTAGAAAGCAAAAGTTTTACAAAGGGAGAAAGTAATTTTTTGGAAAAGATCTTGCATTTGTCTCTTAGTCTGTCAGGCGTTATTCAACATATAATAGCATTTGCAGTGTAATTTTTCTTATTTACCCACTTTTTTTTTATAGATTACCATTTTTTACTTTTAATCTTCCTTCCACCCTCCGTCGAAATCATGAAATTTGGGTTTATTGACCTAATTATAACAAAAATGCACACAAAAAAAAGATTTGTCAAAATTTTGCAACTTTTCTATCTAAATTGTATTAATAAATAGCAGAACAGAACAGAAAAAAATCTAGCCATAAAAATACATTAAAAATAAATCAAGAAAATCAATATATGAAGAAAAAATTGTATTCTCCTGAACATGTTTCCTTATAAACTTTGTTTTCTAAAAGTCCTCTACCCAATTTATGGTGTAGCTGCGCTTAAAATAGGATGACAACATTCATAAAGGCGAAGCTGTGAAACAATAGGACAAACAAACATTAACACTTGCAGAGTGTCAGTACTGAATATACAGAATATAAATGTATACGAAAAAACAAATTGTCAAAAAATTTGTTGAAAAACTACTTAAATACAGGATAATGTTCTAGGACATAATTACAATTTTAGGACTTGATTATAGAGATGCTTCGCTGATAATATTATACATTGTTGTCTAAGGAATCAGTATTCAAAAAAATCAGACCAATCGGATCATTATATCACATACAATGTTTTGTTAAAAGTTAAAAATCAACATATTCAAAATGGACATATGGACATTCTGGTAACGATTATAATGTTGCTACATTTTATAAATCGTACCTAACTACTACAGGAATCACCATGCAAAGTTTGAAATCGATAGGACAATTCTAAATTAACGAAAAAAGCTATCCGTTCCGGACGGACGTACGGACGGGCATATGGAAGTACAGACCGACCTTAATTATAGTAAAGCTTAGCTTTTAAAAAGGGTGTAACATTATTTTCTCTTTTATTGATGAAACATTAACATTTATGTACATCTATATTTGCATAATTTGCAAATTTAAAAAGTTGATACAGTTAAAAAAAACATACAATTTCAAAAGAACGGTCAATTCAGGAACAAGTTGTGTACAGTGCATATCGTTTGAAGTAAAAGTCTACTTTGAGTTTGATATATATCGGAAGGAAAGGTTTATTTACTAGGGTATCAAAAAGTTTATTAAACAAAATTATAATTTAGATATTATTTTGGAACCTTTGTGTGTTTTACAATCTTGGTCTAATGTGAATTAAAAAATCAGTGCCCACACTTTTCAACAAATAATATTGATCTATAAAAAGGGTGATTTTTATCATCATGAGGAATGCAAATCAATTTATTGGTCATTGTCTTATCCCTTAAGATCCCTGAAGATCCTTATACCCTGTGCTAAAATTCAGGGATCTAAAGGGATAAGACTATGGCCGATAAACTGAAATGCAGATACACAAAATTACCCTTTCCACACATTAAAATTAGTGGTTGAAACGTTTGGACACTCAACTTAATGGTCCAACCCATCAAAATTCAAGTCCCCAATGTTGTTAAGCCAACGAATAAGAAAACGTTATTATAAAACTTTGGGGACTAGTGTAATAAACCGGCCAATGTCCTCTCCGAGTCTCCCTCCCTGGTTAAAACCAATGGGTGTAGTAATGTATTAAGTAATTATAATCGTGACCGGAAAAGCTAAATTTACAAAATAAGAATTAGAATAGTTATTTCTCGTATCGTATTATAAACGGCTTTCCGCGGATATAGAATGTACAATTATAAGATTAAAACTAGTTTTTTTAGCCCCGAGGTGCCGGAGGCACCGGCTAAAAAA
>LS056566.1:0-12071 GCA_900241095.1 Acartia tonsa
ACTGAAGAAAAAACGCGTAAAATAGGTCTTTTTCGCGCATTTCTCTGCACTGCGAGATAATTATGCATTATTGATTTATGACTATTCCAGATTATTTGTAGGCCTTCTTATGCCGCTTAAAACAGTGTGCGGGCATGATCTGTGCGTTCAGTCGTTTGACAGCTAGCAGCCTTTAAAATTCATAGATTTTGGAAAATTGCGTTACCAGCAATATTTTACCATGAACTGCAGTAGATCCGAAAATTAGTTTGAACCAACCAATCAAGTACCTAACGTTTTAAAGAACACTTGTTTATAAAACTTTGGGTACTAAACTAATAGAGAAAAGCTAATAATAATCATGCCCATGTGTTAAACCAATGTGTACATAGTTCTTGATTTAGGCCAATATGCAACCATATCTTTTAAAAAGCATTTATGCACCAAAGCTCCTCTTTTGTTTTCTTTAATATTTTTGGAAAAAATTGCAAAAAAATTAACCAAATTTTGATGTTATTGCATATTTTTTATAGTTCAATTATCTGATTCTAAAATTTAACCCTCTACAAAATTTATTTTTATTTTACTCTGAAATTATACTGCTAGCATTCAATATATAGATATTTGCTATTATAAAACTGTGCTGTAATGATTGCACACCATCATATTAGCAAATTTGCAAATATTTTGCCAAATTTTCCTTTCACCCCACCGCCGCTGTATGCAAATTTTGTTTATGTTTACAATTAGATTTGAAAAATCTGTATTTTTAAACTTTATTTCATTAAATAACAATATATAAGATTATGTGTCAAAAAATTGTATTTCAAACTTATTAATTGTTCTTTTGCAACTTTATTTCTATACAAAAGTAAAGTAAGTATTTATACTTGAATTTTGTTTGTAAAAAGTCCGACTAAATGTGTAAAAAGTGAAAATAATTTATCGATATTGACCTTTTTGACAGAATAATTTGGTGAGTTTACAAATGCAAGTTTTTTTCAAAGAAGAATCAAAAAGAGTAGTTTTATGAAAAAATCTCAGGATGTATTTTTGACAGATCCCAAGGTGAAGGTGAGCTAAACACCCCCTTGACTACTATCTCACTTTTTAACCTCTAAAGTCTACTAGTAAATCTCTAAGACAAGGTAAAAATATCATGTTTTCACATTTGAATTTCTGGGTCATGGAAAGAAAACGAAGTTGCGAATTTCATCGTATTTTCACAGTAGCTTTTGAAAGTTTATTTTAGGTTAGGTAAGGTTAAGTATATGTTAATGATTGCCCCGCAGGATTAGAACATATGCCCCGCAGGGGCTAGAAATAGAAGAAAAGTTACTGTGAAAATACGACGAAACCCTGATCTGAATTTATACCCTTCATATTTTCTCTAGATTCTTCCTCTTTGAGCAAAATTGAGTGCAAAAAATTGTATTTGGCCATGCATCTCAAAAGTTTGTAAATAAAAAGCCAAGAAGAGAGTTTTCAATTACATTGCAATGGTATATTAGTTTTGCACCACCAGAAGGTGTGCATACAAGGTTTTCACCTAAATCCAGGAAGGGAGGGGACATTGGACTGTTGATTACACAACTTTGGCATTTTTTGCTGAATTTTGATTGGTTGGTTCATTAAATTGAAAGTCGAAACTTTTCAGCCATTAATTGTAATATACAGAAGGGGTAATTTTGTGTATCATTATAGGAGATGTATTTGTCATTGTCTTATTCCTTTAGATCCCTGGCTAAATCCCTTTTTTACCAGCCGTTACCCTTTCCACCCATTATTTTATTTTGAAAATAATATGTTTATTATTTAAATTGAAGGCAAGGAAGTCCAAGCTTTTTTGAGGATGACAAAATGAGGAATTACAAATGTATGAGGGGTGGGAGTTTAATCTAAAGTTTTTTTTTTGAGGGGTTACAACAACATTTTACCCCCTCCCCTTGGGTGTTTTTAGTTATAGGTTTATTCATGCTTAGAAATAATAGACAAAAGTAATGATCTAAGATGTTTTTTGAAAAATAGCATTTCGATATATTTTATCATTTTTGACCACCTTTTATTAAAGTCGACATAAACCATTGAAATTGCTTAAAACAGAATACTACCAATTTTGACAGGGCTGAAGAGTTAAAGATGCAATTTTTGGCTAGATACTATTTTCAGGGGATGTTTAGAGGAAGGATAACGTGTCTACTGTCAAAATAAGGAATATTTTTTCATTTTTTCGGTGAGGAAAGAAATACAGCTCAACAGGGAAGCTATCATTTAATAGATTTATGGGAAAATTTGTCGTCAATTTAGATTGCTCATATAGACCTCATTTCTTTGACAGTTCGTTCGTCCAATCATTTATTTGTTAAATATTATATGGAAAATAAATTTTTAGGGCCAAATTATGACAAAACATCTTTTATACAAACAGGAAAACATTTACTAAAACAAACATTTTATAATATGGTTAAGTAATGTTAAAATAGATTTTTAATTTCAGAATAAAAATGATGAATACAGGATCCATGATGAATAAACCTTTAAAACCTGAAGAGGTAAAATTATTTCATGTTTTCCTTAAATTCTCAGGAAAGAACATGATCTTTAAATTAAAGCTAGAACGTTTTTCAACATATTTATAATACAAATACACTATTCTAAGACATGGAGATATATTTATTTGTATAAATGTAAATGTTTTAGATTTTAATCAAAGCATTTTTAATTGGTGTTGTACATATTACTGTTTATATTATTCTGTCTGTCCGTCCATCTGTCTGTTAATTCCTCGGCTGTTATGATAAATATGTTTATCGACGTCAGTATTAAATGTAAGGGACATGCAATTTCTATGAATACAAGATATGTGATTCGCTCTACTACTCAACAATAATCTTCAGCCACTTGACAATTAACAGATCATACGGACATACATACAGACGGACTAGCGTAATTAGATACCTTAGTTGAAGAGTAGTTACGAATAATAGTTTTGTAATAGTTATTTCTCGCATCGTATTATGAACAGGAAAATGATTACAGTCCCTCCAAAGATTATGACGTCATACGATAGAATAGCCAATGAGAGGCCAGTACACACTGTAATTGACCAATGGTAAAATTTATGCTGGTTTCTTATTGATTATTTTATTGTCATAATCTGTGGAGGGACATTAATCATCTTAAGTAGTCTGAAATAAATTTGTAGTAGTCTAAAATTTATCGCATCGTTTTATAGGCAGCTTTCCACGGATAATAAAATTTAAAAATATAAGATTAAAACCAGTTTTGTTGGACTCTATGGGGCCTAAGCCCAGTGTATCAAAACAAGACATTAAATTTATGACTTTTATTTAAATATTTGCGAAAAATTTTCTATATTACGATGCTATTTTATTTTAAAAACATCATCAGCAGAAAAAATAATCTATCTAATAATTAAACAGGACCTACAATCCCAGCCCCAACGCAGAAACCACTGAGTATATTACCACCACCCCGAAGTTCCCAACAAACCATAAGATTAGGGACTCAACAACATAACAAAGACTCCACTCATGATGAAGGAATGGCTTTATTAATTAATTGATGGTTTAAAAATTGCCATGTTGCAAATTTTCCTTATTTTCGTAGGAATTAAAAAATAATGCCTAAAACTAAGTCTTATAAAACAGAACATTATACTTCCAAATAAAAATAAAGAAACTAGTAAATGTTAAAACAATGATATTTATGTAGACAATCAATAAAAAGTTTTGTATTTTTCGATATAGTTGTGCCTTTTACCATGCTAGTCGATTTATTATTATTAGCTTTTTAATTTCAATCTAAACAAGTTACTTTTTAATGTCATCCTATAGAATATCCTTTATTATTATCCCTGTTTATTATACGTAATAATATGTAAATATGTAATACTTATTAACCACATAATTTATAATAACCTTGTGATGAAGGTACACCTACCCCGATACGTCTACGGCCAACCACACCTGCCCCAACACAAGAAGATAGGGCTCCAATCAGTCTTGAGAAGATTCTCAGCTCACACTTTTACCGCCCATCCACCCCGCTTGCCAGACCAACCCAACCGCCACAACATTCTGCCTCAACGACCCCCTTCCAGTCAGCAGAACCAGTCGAGATTTTGAACAGCCAGGTGGAAATTCAATTCGCCGAGAGAAGTCCAAAATTGACCCTTAACCGCAGTTCTGAACTTGTCATCATCGACGGTGAAGAGTTTATTGGAACTGGAAGGGATCCTAGCCCAATTTCTACGCCACCGCCGCCAAAAATTTCCCGCCAATCAGCCCTGACAACGGCTCAGATAGCCGTTATGAATCCACAGCAGGCTGTTCCGGCTGGTGGCGTGCTGCCACCTAGCGGTACTTTAGAAACTAAAAGTAATCTAATTCAACAGGTAAATTTGCTTACTATAGTATATTCAGGAAAAGGATGTTCGTAAGTCTACCTACATTTTTGTCTATTCTTCTCATAAACAGTTAAACAAATCGCTCTATAATATTCTAGGTAATGTTGGTCTCGGGCAAATTCCATGCTTTTTTGGGTGGGATACATCACCCAATTTTGAAAAATGGCCCTAAGGACATATTTTTCTTGTAGTGCAGAACTTTGCAAAGACTGTATCTTTCCAGTGAGAGAGAGGACATTGGGCTGTATTATATTACACTAGTCCTAAAAAATTTAAAACTAGCGGCTACGTCCCCAGAGGCCTCTAGTGGCAATTTAAATGTTTTTTTTAATAATACGTTGACTATCTATGTTTGCGTTCAAGTCTCTACGATACCTCGCTATGTTGCGTTAAAGTTGCGTAAAAAAAATTATTTTTTTTGTGATTTCTCTTGGGAGGGTGGCGGTACCAACCCCTAAAATAGTTAAAAACCTTACGGGGGCCTAAGAGAAGCTACCCTGTTAAGGAGACCCCGATCGGTTCAGCGGTTAGCGAGATCCTTTGGTACAAACATACAAACACACAGACAAATAGACATCCTGATATTTATGATAACGTTTTCTTATTCTTTACCACTTTAGAGACTTTTTGAATTTTGATTGTTAATTATGTTGAGTGTCAAAAAATTTCAACCACAAATTGTAATCTAAAGAAGGGGTCATTTTTGCATCATCATTTGGGGTGTACATCAATGTATCGTCAATTGGCTTATCCCTTAAGATCCCTGGTATCTTACATATCATGCATTGACAAACCCTAAATGTATAGAATAAAATTATTATTTAGGCTGTTCCAGCTCAACCCAACTCGGCAGTAGAATCTGCCCTGAAGGACTATGTAACAATCAGACTTCCAACTGCCAATGAAATAGAAAGAGGGGAGGATAGTCGGACGAGAATCAAGGGCAGTCTGAAAAAGAGCAGCAGTAGGCAACAACAAGTGCAAAATAATTCCCCAGAAGAGAATACTGAAAAAAGTATTATTACAAACAACAACAATGGCCTCTGGCTGTTGGAGGAAAAATTAAACGGTTCCGCGGACAACTCAAATGTTGGTAAACGTGAATTTGTTCCATCATCCAAAAAGTCTACCAAGCCAGAACGGACTATTATTGAGTCTACAACCTTCTCAAGTTCCCGTGTGGAAGTAAGAAAGTCTACAACACCATCAACACTGGAGTCGATAACAAGCACCAGAAGGTCTTCAGAACAGGCGGATATGGATGATAACATCTCAAAGGTAAGAATCTATTGCATCGTATTATAAACAGGTTCCGTGGATATTAAAATAAAATGACTATGCTAAAATTAATCTTCTTCCGAATAATTGGGAAGATTTTTTTAGGGAGGGGACAATGTGCTTATTATTACACTAGCTCCCAAAGTTTAGTTCTAATGTTTCTTATTCGTTGGCTTAACAACTTTGATTACTTTTGTTAAATTTTGATAATTGATTCATTTAATGTCCACACGTTTCAACCACTACTTGTAATCAACAGATAGGGTAATTTTGTGCATCATCATTGGGTTATTAACATCAATTCATCGGCCATTGTCTTATCCCTTTAGGTCCCTGCTTTCTTTTACTTATGAGTTATGTATTCCACCAATACAAATCTTTATTTAGGATATTCAAATTCATAATCATGGAGAACCACATAATTCTATCCACTCAAGTTCTGACAAGGATGAGTTTACTTCAAAGGAGATTGCTAAAATGAAGGTATGTCAATCATGTTAATTGTTAAACAAGGATGAAAATATCCATAAAAGCGAAGCTCTACTTTCAGAAAGAACAAAGAATAACTCTAGAGTGTCAGAACTATAATTCGTAAGTCTAAACAAAATTGTAAATACAGGCATACTTTAATTTTTATAATTTAATTATTAATTAGCATGTTTTAAATGGATGTATGGACCCTAATCATACAAAAGTTTTTAAATAGAAATTATTCTCATTTAAATTAATTCGTAATGTTTGAAAAAAGACCTGCTCTATATTTTCAATGTTTAATTTTTCAAGGCAAGACGGCGTAAGTTGAGGCAGCGGGCGAAGGCGTTGATGAGCGCCATGGAGGAGATGGGAGACATGGAGCAGGAGCCCTTCGTGGTCCTGCCCATGCAGCAGGTCAACCCAAACTTCAATATTGATGTCAATAAGATGTATGACCAGGATCAACATCCAGGTAAACAATTTCAAAAAAGGCGGTAGTAAAAAATTAACCTTATAAACTTTTTTTGTAGGGAGGGGGTGTGATAAAAACCTACATTTTGGTAAAAGAAATACAGATCTGTTAAAAACAAAGAGGTTTAAGCCAGGGATCTAAAGGGAAAAGACAATTGCGGAAAAAATGATGTACTACATCCCCAATGATGATACACAAAATTACCCCTTCTGTAGATTACAAAAAGTGGTTGAAACGTTTTGACACTTAATTTAATGAACAAACCTATCAAAATTCAATAAAAATCCCTAAAGAAAAATTTGTTAAGCCAACGAAAAAGAAAACATTATTGTAAAACTTTGGACTATAGTGTAAAGTGTATTTAACATTTCAATGTCCCCTCTCTCCCAATAGTGCGAAGCTGCTAATTAAATGTAACAAAACAAAACCTATTTTGCTCAGGAATAAAAAGAATATCAGCCTATGATTTTGAACAAATGATGAAGAATAATGGAACCCTGACTGTGTCGGATAAACTGATGGATACTATTGAAGGTTGGTAGCGCTTTCAAGCGAAGCTTTTCTATTATTACGACTAGTCCGTCCTTCATTAGTTATGGATAGCACTTTTTGTTCATTTTAGACACATTAAAATTTTCCTTTCAATTTAAATTTTTTTTATGGTTATTCCTAGAACAGTTTGGTACAATTTATGACGTATCTCTATAATCATTACCGGAAAGTCAGTACGTCAATTAAAAACATTCTGATTTAACTTTTCTAAGAACTCATTGTATGATATAATTATCTCATTCAGCGGATTTTTGGGATAACAAAGAACAATATTATAAGCGAGGCATCTCTTTAATAAAATCCTACAAATGAAAGTATGTCCTTTTACGGTATCCTGAATTTACGCAATTTTGCAACAAATTTATGTTGACATACAAAAAAATATATTCGGCTTAAAAAGTTCTGACACTTTACAAGAGTAATTTACGTTTGCCCGTCCTTCTAATTTTAGAGCTTTGCTTTTATGGATGTTGTCATCCTTGTTTAATAAGCATTTTACAAAGATTAGGAATGTAAAATAAGAAATAGTTGGATAATTTTTAACCCTAGATATATATTCAAGGTTTGGCCAACTCTATGGAGAAATTGTCCCACTCAGTTCAAACCGCGCAGACAGCAACAGCACCTACCACCACCCTGTCAACAACCGCAACCACACAACCGCCACCAGGTACGAATATTAATTCTTGTACAATAAATGTAATGAGTATAGATGTTAACCCAGACAACTACCTGGTCCCTGTCTTGGGGATCTTTTTCGTCTGCTAGAAAATTGCTTTCTGCTCTTTTGAATCGACTACGCCGTGTTAATATAATTTGCGCCATTATTGTCTGTAATTCAAAGATCTAATTGAAAGTCGGTACATGGTTCTATAGGTGGGGACATAGAGTTATTAAACCTCCTTCCCCATCTATTAATTTACTCTAACATATATAGATATTATGAATATAAAAACAAATATGAAAACTTTCAGAAAATGTCTTAAATTATAATAATTCAATATAATAATTTTTATATTGCCTTTAAACGTAAATTTATGATTGCTAAATTGTTGATTATTTAGATAACAGCGCTAAAGAAATGATATCCAAACTTCAAGACGAAATTGCCAAGCTCACTGCTACACTTCAAAATTTAAAACAAGGTAAATATTTCTAATTATGACTTCGAAACCGATTAATATCGGCTAGATTAGAACTGGTTCTTAGCCATACTGAAAAATCATGTTTAGCATCGTATAACAGACAATTTTTCACGAATACTAAAAATCATAAAATTAAAACCAGTTCTGTTACCCAGTTCCTTCGGCCCCTCGGGTCTAATAATTTTCTTTTAATATCCGCTGAAAGTTGTCTATAATACGATACTAAAACTAACTATTAACAGCTTTTATATGATTGTAAGAGATGATGTTTAAGGTGAATTGAAACTATTTTGCATTTAAATTTTCTGCCAGTCGTCTTAATTTTTTTCTTTGTCTCTTTCATTCAGAACATGATATTGTACAGTAAAAATACGTGCTTTGAAAGATTTTGACTATTGGAAAAATAATTTTTTTTCTCAAAAAACCGAAAATTATGAACTCTCATAATTAGGTGGTGCCGAGGTGACTCAAAGTGATATCGACACTATTGATGACGCTATTGATGACGATGAATTTATCGACGAAGATGAATATGTGGACAATGTTGTCCGAGACTTTGCTACCACACCCCGTACTGTGCCTATTAATACCCCATCGACATTTTTCCAAGGTAGGGTTTTTATAACCTAGATTAATGAATTTAGGATATACGGTAAAATTCGTCGTCAATTTAGCTTGTTAATATGGACCTCATTTATTGTTCAGTTTGCTCATTCAGTAAGAGGGGAGAGAAAGGGTAATGGGGGGAAGGTATCGTTATTTTAGCCAGCTGTGATAATTACTTAATTATAACCTAGATTCGGTCCTTATTTACTTTATCTAAAGCATTAAAGTAAAATAATAGATGGGGCACGAGCTATATGTAACTCTTCCCATAGGGATAAGACCCTGTATCAACTTTCATTCTGGTCTTTATATTTGCCAATAGCGTAGGAAACATGAACACAGCTAATTCCCTACAAAATAGAAGAAATCAATTTGCTAGCAGACGAAAAAGGTCCCCATCACTTGGGCAAGGTAGTTGTCTGGGTTATACATCTATACTTCGGATCTACGGATCAATTTCTTCCTTGTTTTAAATGAAGAATAGTCAATTTGTACTTCAAATCAATCAAATTCTCGAAAGTTTTATTTTTGTGATAAATCACAGATAATTTACAATAATAATGACTGATAAAATAATTAGTTGTACCAAAATTAGACAATTTTATAGTTTATACTGGTTAAGATATAATTTTGTGTTAGATATTTTAGCTAGGTACTAGAATAAATATAGATAGAATATACGTGTATATTATGACAGAGACAATTGGTGTTAATTTAGGGTGCTAACATGGAACTCATGTATTGGTCAGTTCGTTCATCCAATAGGAGGGGAGGGAATTGGGTAAGGGGGAGGATGAGGGGTATCTTTAATTAAACCCGCTGCGAGTTTCACTTTCTTAGATAACATGAAAATCTGGTGTAACATCCAAGTGATAGTGTTTCCATTGCTTTACTAATAATAAAAACAATCACTCTATTTCCAAAATTAAAAAGTAAATTATCGCTACCAAAGGGCGAAATCTATGTGTTTACCTATCTATATAATCATGATATATCTTAATATTGAAATTATTTCTCTCAAGTCAAGGGCAAACATAATTTCTTGTTTTGAGAAATTACATTTTTTTTTTTGCAAATTTCTGTTGTAAATATCCTGTAATTATATCTTCTTATGCATCATACTTTAAAAGATTAGCTAAAATTTATTACAAATTAATTCGTCATATGTTTCACTAATGGATTTATTATTACTTGGATCTTACACCAGATTATCCTGTATTCTAATAAAATGAAACTTGTAGCTGGCTAAAAGAACGATTCCCATTTCCACCCCCTTTACTCCATCTCCTCTCCTCCTAATAGATGAACCAACTGATCAATAAGTAATGTTCATGTTAGCAATCTAAATTGACAACAATTTTTTCTCTGTAATAATAAATACGTTATTGTTATTGTGACTACTTAGCAAGGTTTGGGATTAAATTAGATATGTAACTGTACTGTACAATTACTTGGTAACTTCATGATACCAAATTCTTAAAGTATGTCAAATCTAATTTTATTACAGTACAAGAAAATTATGTTCATAGGAATCGCAGCAGTTACAATTTAATGAAAAACCAAATTAAAAGCCTAAAACACTTCTTAGTCCATTGGGACATTTCAACACGTAGCTCCTAAACTATGCGTAGCACATTAATAGTTCTTATAGTTCTAAAAACTAGAGCTTCTAGTGGAATGCATAACTTTTTTCGGGAATAGTCCCTTTCGAAACATCGCCCCATAAGGGGCGATTCGTCGTATTTTTAAAATAGCTTTTTATAGGTTATTTTAGGTTATGTTAGGTTATATTGGGTTAGGTAATTGCCCCACAGGGTTAGGTAATTGGCCTCGCAGTTTTAGAGCCCCCCGCAGGGGCTAGAAATAGGAGAAAAGCTACTGTGAAAAATACTAAGAATCACCCAATAAGGTGCGATGTTGCGAAAGGGACTTTACCCGAAAGTATTTTATTTATAAGCATATTTTTCGTTATTTTTTTTACCGCAAACATTTTTACCCATTGGTTACAAAATACGTGGATATTGTAAAAGATTCTCACATACCCTGATAAAATATTTCTCCCACCTGGCTAATATAACGATAATATTCATTTACTCCATTTTCTTTCCTGACCACGAATAAAAGTATTGAAAAATATCTGATGACTATATTAGCAACCTAAATTTCCCCGGTCACAATATCCACGTATTCCATATCATTTTATAATCTACCTAAATTTCTGGTCTTGCTATTTTTAAGGATCGAACCGTATGAAGATTGATTGGACCAATTTTTAAGAGAAAAAATGTGCAAATTTTCCCCCTCCCCCCTGAAAAATCTAATTTTTTCACTTGTGGATTCAAGTTAAATTTTGTCGTCAGAATAAAATTATGTCGATATCATTTTAGTTACTACTACTTTTAGTAATGCCTTATAGTCAGAGATCGAAAGCTTAAACAATGACCAAGAAATTGATGTACATTCCCAATGATGATACACATAATAATTACTTCTTCTGTAGATTACGTTGAAACGCAGAGGTTGAAATGTTTGGACACTCATCTTAATAAATCAACCTATTAAAATTCACTAAAGCCCCCAAAGTTGTTAAGCCAACGAATAAGAAAACGTTGTTATAAAACTTTAGGGACTAGTGTAATAAACAGCTCATTGCCATCTCTCTCTCTAGTAGAAGCTCCTAAATTATAAGATTCTTCACACAAAATTACAGCTGTAATATTTAAATGCATGTCTTGATAATAATGTTATAACTAAAATTTAAAGTTATGGACGGACGATCAAGTTAAATTCAGGAGTAGCTTTGCTAATAAAAAGACTAAAATATACTAAATAATGGAATAAAATATGAAATAATCATTTTCCGAAAAGTTTCAAAATTTCGGAGAGGAAGAAAAATCATGAAAATTTAACTTAAAACGAATACTTTTTAAAGATACATTTTTACTTTTTGGTAATACATTTAAAGTTAAAAACAAAGAAAGGATTTGCTAGCAAGCTTGGTATTCATTTACTTTTAAAAATTATTTTTTCTTTAGTTACTATATCCATGTCTGTATTTCTATTGAAAATACTAGATTAGCTGTCAAAGACTTACTTTTCAAAGACATTATCTATTCAAGCTGAGGAATATTACAGC
>LS056567.1:0-12071 GCA_900241095.1 Acartia tonsa
TTAGGTGATATTTTGTAACTGAATCTAATTTTAAGAATTAAACCTTTTATACCTTCAAACTTATAAGGACACTCTGCTAGATAAATAAATTTTTAGTATAATAATCAAGCACACTGATATTAATCTTACATACAAGTAACAGGATGTCTATCTAAGGATCTCACTCTAACCACTGAACCAATATGGTTCTCCTTGACAGAGAAGCTTCTTGTATGTCCAGGGAAGGTTATAACAATTTATTCTCATATGAAAGTAACATGATGTCTGTATCTGTGTAGTGAAGAATCTCACTAACCACTGAACCAATATGGTTCTCCCTGATAGGGGAGCTTCTTGTATGTCCAGGGAAGGTTATAACTATTTGATAGAAAAATCACCATAAAAATTATATTTACATTTCTTTTCAAAAATTGAAAATTTTGGGTCATTCCCTCCCCTCCATTTTCTTTCAAAATATATCTAAATTAGTAGACTATCCCTTAAAGGTGAATCTTTGAAGCTTTTATCGGAAGATTATAAAAATCTCCGCCCAATTCTTGGAAATTCTTAGCAAGGGAGGAGACAAAAAAAACTGTTGCCCAAAGATAAATTAATAATGTTCTTTTATTCGTTGGTATAAAAAAATTTATTAAATCTTTATAAGTTGGTTAAAACTTGCGGTATCCAAACTTTTAAAATAATTTTAATCTACAGAAGGGTTAATCTAGTCTATCATCATTGGGTATGTACATATATTTATTGTTCATTGTCTTTTCCCTTAAGATCCCCGAAAATTCTAGATCATACTTTTCTATAAAAACCAAGATTTTATTTACATGACAATTTTAAATTTATTGGGTCACATTGAAATAGGGATTTTTAAAATAACCTTTTTAAATGGATATAGAATATACGTGGATATATTGACAAGGGAAAATTTGTTGTCAATTTAGGTTGCTAACATCGACCTCATTTTTGGTCATCAAATAGGAGCGGAAGGGATGGGGTAAAGGGGAAGAATGGAGGGTGGTATCGTTATTTCAGCAAGCTGCGAGTATCACTTTATTAGAGTACATGAAAATCTGGTACAACATCCATGTAAAAATATATCGATTCCTATTTATTGAGCTAGGTGGATCTTTTTTACAGGAGGCTCACAGAGAGGGCAAAAATATGTATAACTATTTATTCTTCTTTTTATAAGCTGCAGAATAGTTTTTGAAATATGCATAATTATTCATGTAACAAATAGGGAGGGAGGAGACATTGGGCTGTTCATTACACTAGTCCCCAAAGTTTTATATTTACATTTTCTTATTCGTTTATACTTTATCAACTTTGAGGACTTTTGTTGAATTTAGATTGGTTTAATTGTTTATAAAGTTAAGTGTCTAATAGTTTCAACAACTAATTGTTATCTATAGAAGGGGTAATTTTGTTTATGATTGTCTTGTCTTATCCCTTCAGATTCTTGCGTAACAATATATTTATAATCGAGGAAAACAACATCCAGAAGTAGCAAAGCACAAAAAGAAACATAAATGAACAGATTGAATTATAGAACCGGCGAGGGGAGAAAATCCTTTTAATAAAGTAAAATGATGTTTGTTTGTTTGCCTGTCCCGAAAGATCTCGCTAACCGCTGATCCGATCGGGTTCTCCTTAACAGGGTAGCTTTTCGTAGGTCCCGGGAAGGTTTATAACTATTTTGGGGGAGGGAAACAACACCCTCCCAAGATAAATCGCTCCTAAAAAAAATTTATTAAATTTTTTACCTAAATTTTTATATAAATTATTTTTCTTTTAAAATCTTAGAAAAAAAATTGGGTTATCTAATTCAACTCCCCAATCCTCAAGTGCCACTAGAGGCCTCTAAGGGCGTAGCCGCTAGTATTAAATAAAAGAAATCACGAATCCTTTGTCTTAACTACAAACATACTTTTTTGTATCAAGAACTACTTAACGACGGATTGTGTCAGTTGTATACTAGATGCTCTTTGGCTAGGGTTACCTTTACAAAATCAGTGGTCCATCTTATACATTTTGCCCTGGCGTTACGGACAGACAGATATACAGAATACATTTTTATTCAAAATTAATAGGGGTTGGCAGCCGCGCGTCAGCCAACTGTAAGACTCAGGAAAACTGTCCCAATAGTTAAAAATCAGTTGAAATTCTAAACTTAAATCCCTATTTTAAAAAAATTGTTCAAAGCCTCTAAACGGTAGTTAATTTGAAGCTGAGTCGCGGCTGTTGTACGATACTAAAAATTACCTTGCATTCTAATGGAGTCCTAGAAATTTCTCGCGATCATACGCAGTCATGCGTCGTGTTGAATTGGTGACGCAAATTTCAGACCTCATATTTCGCAATTTGAGAAAAATTTATCTTTATATTATAGGGAATTAAATTTTCTTGCAAGCATCGCTTTTGTCTTATACAGAAAAATATTACATAAAATAGCGAAAACTGAGATCTGAAATTTGCGTCACCCTTCTAAAATGACGCGTGTACGATCGCGAGAAATGGCATTTTCTGGGACTCCATCTGCATTCTACCTGTTCTAATCCTATTTTATAAAGAAATAAGCGTTTTTTGTCTGTCCCGTAGGATCTCGTTAACCGCTGAACCGATATTGTTCTCCTTTACAGTGAAGCTTTTTATAGGCCCTGGGAAGGTTTTAAACTATTTTTGGAGAGGGTGTCTTCACCCCCCCTCCCCCCTAAAAAACATTTTTAAAACTCTTTTGAAACTCAAATTTAAAATGGGATGAGAGTTCGGCTTTCCCCCTCCTACCAGTGCCACTAGAGGCTTTTGTGGGCGTAGCCGCTAGTATTTTAAAAAGTATCATTTGATTTAATTCCAAGATACCAGGAATATACTAGAAACTAAACGATATATTATTACTGGGATGTTGCACCAAATTTTTTTTATGTAATTTAATATAGGGATACTCACAGCTGGCTAAAATGAAGCTAAAGATCCACCCCCTTTACCCCATCCACTCCCCTCCTAATGGATAAACAAACAGATCAATAAATGAGGTTCATATTTTCAACACCTGTCAATATATTTATGTATTCTATATCCATTTTTATAATCCATATGGTATAATACTCAAGGATAAACATCAGCTACCGATAAAAATGGGCGGAGTCCAGACATTAAGTCCTGGAACTTTGTACCGATAAAAATGGGCGGAGTCCAGACCTTAAATTATTAAAATTTATGATTAACAGGGAAAAGGGAAAAATAAGAAGCGCCTAGAATTTGTTTAGGCATATTTGAAAAAAATTTGAAGAAAAAAACAGTTTCCTGCCATCGCCTCTTAAGGTGCGTTTCGTCGTGTTTTCACAGAAGCTTCTCTCTTATTTCTAGCCTCTGCAAGGGGATCTAAGACCGTGTGACCAATTCTGCAAGGCAATAATTAACATTTATCTAACCTTGTCTAGCCTAAAATAACCTGCTTCTGTGAAAATTTAATTTGACGTGACATTTTGCTCGATCTTGATCTTTGTATAATCCAGGTTAAAGAGAAACATTCGGATTTGTAACTGTACACTCATACCTATAAATTAACCACAGAAAATCACTTTATCTTAAATTTTTGTATGTCTATAGGGTACTTGATGGGAGAAGTCAACCCACGCCATTTTCAATTTTTAGTTTTAAAATAAAAATAAATATTTTATTTGATTTTTTTCTATGGCGATTTCTATTCGGAGGATGGTTAGTACCCTTCATCAAAATAGATTAAACCTTCCCAGGATCCAAAGAGAAAACCATATCGGTTTAGTGGTGAGGGAGATCTTTTGGTTTAAACAGACAAACACAGACCCTGTTACTTTTATTACAACTGCGACCCTAGCAACGAGGGTAGGACAAGCAGTAAAATGGTAGATGGTAGACTTTAAAATTAAATTGCTAAAAAAATTACAGGACATGTGTAAGCATAAAATGGTGAATCTAATTGGTTCAGTGGTTAGCAAATAATATTAAGATAAGAAAATTTATTTTAGATTTGGGATGGAAGGGGGGGAGGGGGGTTAGAGCTACAATGGATAATTAATCTTTGCCTACATCAAGGGTATTTTTTTAGATATATTTAACATACATTTATCAAAAATTTAAAACAATGATAGGTAGATTATTAAAGATTTGGGGTAGGGGAGGTACAATGGATTATAAATCTCCACCCAAGTAAAGTATTATCATTTAAAAAAAAAACTCACATACATTTATCAAAAGATTTAAAACTGGTTTAAATTAAACAAAATTTACAAATTAGAAATCTCCGCCCATTTTGCTGTCATAGTATTTTATCAGGGAGGGAGGGGACATTGGGCTGTTAATTACACTAGTCCCAAAAGTTTTATAATAAAGTTTTTCTTACACATTGGCTTAACAACTTTGGGAGTGTTAATGAATTTTGATTGGTTGGTGCGTTAAGTCCAGTGTCCAAACGTTTCAACCACAAGTTGTAATCTACAGATTTCTAATCACATTCTTTTTGACTACATATACATGTTGATAAAATAAATGCACAAAATTTTTAGTTTTTTAAATTTTAATCTTTAGTTGAGCTTATCCTTAGATAAATATAAACAAAAGGATGTATGTATGTCTGTATCTTAAGATAGGGTTTTACTGACATTCCATAATTTTGATTCCATAAATTTTGAAATTCGGACCATAAACACCAAAAAATGTAAAGCGATCAATAAAAATTCAATAAGAAGTACGACTAAGTTTTTGAGCCAAAAATGTTGTCATAAAACTTTGGGTACCGTTCCAATGTTCCCTCACTTCCTGATATTATAGTGAGGATTATTTATACATTCTAGTTTTCTCAAGATATGATTTACCTAGATAGGCAAGGAAGATAATACCCAGCGCTAAAATCGAACCAAAAATACCAAAGATATATGGAAATATGTAAAGAATAATATAAATATATCTAGATATACCTGTATAATGTTTTATACTTAATCATGCTCCATAATAATGGGAATGTTGACAAAAAGTTTCAGCCATTTATCTTTATTGGACCAGAGAAAATATCTTTTCCTCCAAAACATTGAAAAATAGAAAAAAAGCTAAAAAACCTGCATAAAAACAGTCCGACCGACATGCATGTATTATACATGTTTTATCATGCTTCCTATTAAGGGGAATGTTGACAAGAAATTTCAGTCTTTTATAGAAGCCGAGTAAATTATGTTTCACCAAAACGTTTCAGACATACGGACATTTCCTAATTATGGAGTAGCTTCGCTACTAAAAATTTTATTTTTAAAACACAAATATTAATGAGGCTACAGTGAGTCGAATAATCAAAAAAAAAAATAATTTTAATTAATCGACTTTTTAATTTCTATTTAAACATGAATGACTCTCATCCCAAGCTAGTCCCTGATCATAGAAAAGCTTAACTTTTAACTTAAAAAATTACTATTATTTTTTAAATTTTCTTATCAAAGAACATTTGTTCTTTTTGGATAGCCTAACGATTTTAAGACGTGTATCTCCTTAAAATAAAAAAAACTGGTCAATATGTATTTAGTCTATTTATTAATAAAATTGAAACTTGATTTGCTAAATCTTTTGCAATATATTTTTTTTATAGAAGTGAAACTATGAAAATGTAAAAAATTAATAATATAGTAATCTTTATTTAATATAAATATTTTTAAATTTTTATAAATATAATATAATTAACATCTAAAATAAATACATCTATAATAACAATTAAACAATGGCCACTAAAAATGGTGGCCAAATTTTAAAGTTCATCAATAGAGATGAAACCATCATTGTTAATGTCGAGCTTACCAAACTCCTCATACAAATCCAACTCTGGGAAGGTCCAGTAGAACTCGTTCCTGTCAATCTGACCATCCCCATTCCTATCAACATCCTCCCCGTGCGCCAGAGCATCTTGCACTGCATACTCAACAACTGCTTCAAACGCCTCGGGTCCGGCAAGGTCAGCTGCTCGGGCAAGAAGATCACCTACTTGGTTGTTGGCCACGGCTTGGTCAAGCAGGGCTTCGGTTAATTCTTGCTGGGATGCTGCTGGAAGGCTGCGGTAGTGTTCCAGTTCATCTTTGGGCTTCTCCACTTCTACCGGACTGTCTTCAAAAACTGGAAAGGGAATAGGGATTCTGAATGGAACAGGGCGGAAGAAAGGTCCATATTCAAAGGGACGGGGAACAAATGGATAGCCATAGGGATTGTTGAAGAAGCGTCTGAAAAAAGGTGGGATGAACAGATCTGCAAACGCAGGGAAAGGTTCGTCAATGTGACCTGGAAAATGAGATCTTTTTTTGTCAGCTGGATCAACAGTAGGATCAACGGGATCAACAGGATCAACGGGATCAACGGGATCAACGGGATCAACGGGATCAACGGGATCAACGGGATCAACGGGATCAACGGGATCAACAGGATCTACAGGAGGATCAACTGGCTTAACAGTTGTAGTGGAAGGTTCTCTGAGCAGCAGTAATGGGAGCGCCAGACCTGCAAGGGCTGAGAAGGGATCCAACGGTGGAAGGCCAAAGAATGTTCTGGCTTCAATATTAGATGGGTCTGCAGCAATTAGGCTTCTGTAGTACTGTTCAGCATTTTGGGGGGCTGGGACTGCCAGGCCGACAGCCGCCAGGGTTAGCAGATGAAACACACGCATTTCTAGACAGGAAAGATTATCATTTGCCTAACAATTCAGATGTTATATATAATACTTGCAACTGCGCCCCTAACATATTGGGCTCTGTATTTGAAGGGGCAGGAAAAATAACTTAATACTTTATATAATAGGAGAATGGAATAACTATTGCTCAAATAACCTTTGTTATTAAATTGGTCAATTGATTAGATACTTTACTTAAATTAAATTATTTAAATGAAATATAATTGTTTGCTTACCTAGTGTGTGCCTTTAGCTGTATAATAAGAAACTGATACAATGTGAAGCTAGAGCGGTCAATTTATACCCTGCAACCTGTGATAATCCTCTTCTCTTTTTTAATTTCCCAATCTTTATCTTATGGCTTAGACAAGCTGTAAGTAAAAGTGGGTGGAGCAGGCTAAGAGACAGGTCAAAATTTAAGGTTAAGAATAATATGGGAGCGGGGGGGGGGTACTATGATATAAATGTTACTTTTAAAATATCTTTAAAAACCTTGATTTTTTTATGAACGAAAATTATTCCAAATTTAAGACTTGATCTCATGTAAAATTTTAAAACATGCTTCAAATAGTTTCTATCGCTTAAAATATCAGTTAATATCACAAAGGCAAGCCTCATAATGGTTAAGGCATTAAAAAGTTATTTTCTACAACAGTTTTTCTATTTTGAAGATTATAGATGTACATAAATATTTCATTATGATTTAAATGTAGGTTTCCCTTTATCCTTATAATAAAGTAAAAGGATGTTTGTTTGTGTGTTTGTCTGTTGCTGAACCGATATAGTTCTCCTTTACAGGGTGGCTTCTCATAGGTCCTGGGAAGGTTTATAACTATTTTGTGGGAGGGCACCACCCTCCCAAAAGAAATCGCCCCCAGAAAAAAATCGCCCCCTCTCAAGGAAAAAGAAACACATCTTTTCATTCTGAGGAGATTTACATGAGGAGTTTTAAAGTTTGAGAGGGGGGGGGGGTTGGGTAAACACACCCACAATAGGGGTTATTATACAAATTACATTTTTATAAAGATGAATAGATAAACACTTTTAAGAAAAGATATAAATTTTGATTGAAAATTGAAAACAAATGTATCTAAACAAATTCTAGGCGCATTTAAAATTTCCATTTTCTCTGTTTTATAGTCATAAATTTCAAGGGTTTAAGGTTTAAATCCCGCCCATTTTTATCGGTACAAATTTCCAAGAATTAATGTCTGGACTCCGCCCATTTTTATCGGCAGCTGATGTTTATCCTTGAGTATTATACATATGGATTATAAAAATAGATATAAAATACGTGGATATATTGACAGGGGAAAAAGTGTTGTCAATTTAGGTTGCTAATATGAACCTCATTTATTGGTCTGTTTTTTCATCCAGTATGAGGGGAAAAGATGGGGTAAAGGCGGTGATGGGGGGTTCCCATCCCCAGCTACGTGATTAATTTTGCCACTAAATACTTATATATTTTTAAAACGTTAAACAAATGACCCAACAATTAAAGTATTAGAGGGTCATGTTTTCATGTTATTTTTTGTTGTATTATATTCCTTGTTTAGCGGTTACCGAGATTACTAACCTCAACAACTCACTTTATCTACTAATAATATGTTTTTAAAAGCGAAGCTTTTCTATAATTAGGGTCCATCCGTCTGTCCATAACAGTTAGCTTTTTACGTAAATTTAAGCATGTTAGAATTGTCCAATTGATTATACTTTACATGATGATTCCTGTTTTAGTTAGGTACGATTTGGAAAGCGTAGCAACACCATAATCGTTAACAGAACGTCCGTACGTTCATTTAAACATGTTAATTCTTAACTTTTTTTAACAACAAGTTTTATGATAATCCGATTAATCTGATTTTTTTTACTACTGATTCCCAATACAACAAGGTACAATATTATAAGCGAAGCATCTCTATAATCAAATCCTTCAAAAATGTAAGTATGTCTTTAAACAGTATTTTGTATTTAATAAGTTTTGCAACAAATTTACGTATAATTTTGTCGAAACTTTCATATTTACATATATTATGTATATTAAGAGTTAATGTTCGTCTGTCCTACCGTTTCAGAGCTTCGCCATTATGGATGTCTTCATATTTGTTATTAATAAACATTATAAATTTTTAAAACTAGGATAGGGAAAAAGTTATTTAGACAACAGATTAATTAGGCATAACTTTATTGGAAAAAAATCATGAAACTATAAATATGATTATTTATGTGTTTAAATATTTACATTTAAATAGCATGACCGACAGACCGACAGACCGACAGACCGACGGATCAAGTAAATACTGGATACACATTGATAGAGGGAATGTTAAAAAACGAGTATGACAACATCCATAAAAGCGAAGCTCTGAAACACTAGGACAAACGAATATTAACACTTGTAGAATGTCAGAACTCATTAATCAGAATATAAAAGTCGAAAAAATTGTAAGTAAATTTGCTAAAAACTGCTGAAATACAGGACAATGTTTAAGGACATACTTACATTTTTAGGAATCGGTATTCCAAAAATCAGATCAATCGGATGATAATATCACATACAAATTGCAAGTAAGAATAATCATCTCAAGATATTCTAAAAGCTTCCTTGCAACTTTTTTGAGATATTTAGGTTAAAAAACCGTACTACTTTATATAATAAAGGGTGTGCAAAATAAAATTCGAACATTTTTAAAATTCAAATTGCGCGGCTTGTGTTTAAAGTAGAAAATGCATTCCTTTGTAACCGCTATGAACTCTAGTTTTTAAAAATATAAAAACGATTCCTGTGCGAAGTACAGTTAGGGAACTACTACTGATTTAAAACTTGACTTGCGAGTAAATCATTAAAGATAAAAGTATAGAATGTGCAGAAAGAATAAGTTTTTTTCTAATATGTAATATTAAGAAAAATAATTAGCCAGATAAATTTAGATAAAACCAGATCTTAAATCTTTCGGTAAATGTACATGATTTTCTTAAAAATGTGATAAGATATAAAATGGGCGGAGAATCATAATCCATTGTAGCCTATCCCATCCCAACCCAAATCTCCAATTTCCAAATTCCCATAACATTTTACCTGTCTTAAGTAAAGGGAGGTGTGTAAGATAAAGTGGAAGGCAGGTGTGTTGACTGCAAAGTATTGACCTGTCCTTATGTGTGAGTATTTAAGCAACAATTTTATATTTTATAATCAGTCCTTCTTGGTCGGTTCAACTTGCAAGTTTTTCAACATCTAGAAGGTAATATTATCTTTTCTGTTTAATTTTCACTAGCTGTTATGCCTCTAGGGGCACTTTATATGGGATGAAGAAGTCAACTTCCCCCCTACTTTCAATATTATTTTTAAAAAGAAAAAATTTAAGAGGGGGATAATTTTTGCTAGGGGCAATATTTAGTGTTAAAATTGTTTTTAAAAATTTCCTAGGACCTTTAAGTAGCTTCAATGTACAGGAGACCAAAATCTGCTCAGCTCTTACTACTCTATTTTATATGATATTAGGTATCATCCATTTACAATATACACTTGAAAAACTTATCCCCTTTTATTTTCCATATTTTTTAAAAATTAGGGGAAGGGGGATTCGATGCTCTTTAGGTAAACTTTGGAAAGCACCATCAATTGTGATAGAATCAAGCTTTTAAAATTATGTATTTCTAGGATGAAAGTGTTTGTACTTGCCCTGTGCATCTCAGGAGTGCTGTCAGCTCCCTTCATTCCTGGAGGCGGTGGATTTGGTGGAGGCGGCGGTTTTGGAGGTGGCTTAGGCGGAGGATTTGGAGGTGGAGGTGGATTTGGAGGAGGTGGTGGCTTGGGAGGTGGTGGATTTGGAGGAGGATTTGGTGGAGGTGGTGGATTTGGAAGAAAGAAGCGTGAAGCTGAAGCATTCCTTCCTGGAGGCGGTGGATTTGGAGGTGGTGGTGGGTTCGGAGGTGGACTAGGTGGAGGATTAGGAGGTGGCGGTGGATTTGGAGGTGGACTAGGTGGAGGATTGGGAGGTGGTTTTGGAGGTGGAGGAGGGTTTGGAGGCGGTGGTGGATTGGGAGGAGGAGGCTTTGGAGGAGGATTTGGTGGAGGTGGTGGAATTGGCCGCTAAGTACAAATATTTATTTACTCAAAAAATTATTATATTTAAAAAGATTTATCTATCTAATTATTAAATTTTCATTATTTATTTGTATTGGTTAATTTAGATAATATATTTAAAATAAATTATAGACCAAAGACAATAATATGTTTTTTAATGAAATGATTTTTTTAATATAAATCTCATTAGACACCCGCAGACACCCTGCATTTCATTCAATATGGTTTAACATTTATACCAATGCATATTAGGGTGGGTCAGTTTTGGACATTTTTATCTTAGACCATAGCGGGAACTTGTACTTACACTTGCACCTCTGGATGATTTAAAATTATCTAAAAACCATTAGCTACCCCACATACTATTATATAGCTAATATTGAATGGGAGTAAAAAATTTATTGAATCAGAACTACGGCTTCGTGGTACTTTAGGAGTAGAATCAGGGACTTTTTCTGTTTCAAAATATTTTGTTTCTAGCCTCAGAAATGACTAAAAAACTAATAAATGCTGGGTCACACTTTGATTTTAGCTATCAGCATAAACTATTTTGATATAAGTAAATGATAATGAAAACATAGAAAACTGTTATGATTAAGAATAATTGATCAGATGCTTTTACAAGTCGTCTTCTATTTTGGCAGGAATAACTTTAAAATAAAAATATTTTGTTTTTCTACATAATACAAAGTGAACTTTTAAATATTTTATTAATCACCATACTTTTAAAAATGTGAAGAACAAACCTGAATATGTTATCATGAAAATTGTGTTATGAATTAATAGTCTGCTAGATTACAAGAAAATAGATACTGGCAGTACTTGTTGGTTGTGTAAAAAAATATGTAGATGATTTCAGAATTCCTCTTTTTGGAACATTATTTCAAGAAAATAGAGCCATAGTCTTAATGTACTTAATTTATATCTAGACAGCAAACCTTTGTTTAAGAATTATGTTTTTTAACTTCTAATAAAAATTTAATGAATTTTTGTAAATAGTTTACCTCAATTAAAGGACGCCTGCAAGAAATACCACGTAGACCCAATACCCCAAATTTAAAGTCTTCAGCTTCAATAACAAAAAAGTTATAGGCATTTTAAAATAGCATTTTATGTACAATGAAAATTTGAAAGATTTCCAATGCTCATAAAAGAAAAAACAATATTAAATTTTGTCGCCTAGACACAAAATTATAACCTTATCTTTGTCAGAAACTTAGATTGCCAGTAACTGATTATATTTTTACAATAAAAACACCACATTTCATAGTCAAAATCTATGAAAAAAATTCGATTTAAATTGCATTTTTAAAC
>LS056568.1:0-12068 GCA_900241095.1 Acartia tonsa
TAAAGTGAGTTAGATGTTCTTCTGGATAGGATTAACAAGATATCAGATATGCTTGATAAATCTAGGGTAAGTTGATAGATAGATGGATAGATAGATAGATGGATAAATAGAAGTATAAATAAATGTAAATATACATAGATAGATAG
The DNA here is from genome assembly GCA_900241095.1 of Acartia tonsa. Lineage (NCBI taxonomy): Eukaryota > Metazoa > Arthropoda > Copepoda > Calanoida > Acartiidae > Acartia > Acartia tonsa. The sequence continues at coordinate 147 of LS056568.1, forward strand.
ATAAACTGAGATGGATGTTCTTCTGGATAGGATTAACAAGATGTCGGATATGCTTGATAAATCTAGGGTAAATAGATAGATAAAAGGATAAAGTGAGTTAGATGTTATTCTAAATAGGATTTAAAAATGTCAGATATGCTTGATAAATCTAGGGTATGTTGATAAATAAATGAATAGATACTTAGGCAGATAGATAGGTGTCTGATTTACAATATAGAAATAGATTTATAGTAGGTTAATAGATAGATAGATGAATGGATAGATGGATGAATAGATAGATAGATAGTTAATTCGACAAAGGTAAAGATGCATATATTGATAGTCAAAGTGAGAAAAATATAACTAAATTATAAAACATCTTTGTGAATGGATTCTTTATTTAAAATGACAACCAAAATGACCCAACTTTAAATTACTGAATTCATATTTTACAGATAAAACCAACCAATCATGTGTTGTCAAAGGGCACCCAATTATACACTGGTAGTTTGTTGATAATACACGTGATTGATCAATTTTAGCGGCAAATTTATAATTTTTTCAATATTTTCTAAGATTTAAATTTTCAAATTTATAGAGAGAGAAAGAAGATGCTCTTATTGAAGTAGAAGAAATCAAAGAGAAGTTGGAGAAAGAAAAGACAACTGTTAAAATCGTAAGTACAATTACATTTAATATCATCCTTATAATAAAGTAACAGGATGTCTGTTTGTCTTTCTGTTTGTCTGTCTGTCTGTGTGTAACCTAAGGATCTCGCTAACCGCTGAACCGATCGGGTTCTCATTAACAGGGTAGCTTCTCATATGTCCCGGGAAGGTTTATAACTATTTTGAGAGAGGGTACCACCACACTCCCAAGAGAAATCGCCCCTAGAAAAAAATTCCCCTCACCCAAATTTTTTTATATTTTATCAAATTCGACTCTCCCCTCCTCAAGTACCCCTAGAGGCCTCTAGGCGCTAGTATACAACAAAGTTGTAGGGTTTTTATGTATAATCACCGAAGAGATTTAGTTTTTTTAGCTTTAATAAGCTATTTTTTTAACGGAAGTAGAGCCCTTAGATGATTGAATGCAATCACAGGTTTTTCTAAGATCTACAAAAATACAAGAAGGATGTTTTTCATGAAATTACTTCAAATAGAAAAATTTTAGAGTTGCTAAAATTGTAATAGCATGCCTCATTTTTCTAGAATTCCCCATTTTCAAAAACACAATGAAATTAGTTTGTACAAATTCTGTTTTAAAAAAGCCAAACAATTTATTTTAAAAGTAAAGATAAAAAGAAAATCTCCCAAAAATCAAGTTCTTCTTATTTATTGGTTCAACGACCACTGTAATTATTGATCCGTATATTGGTTTGCCTTTTACCTTTTGAGATAATACAGATAATACATTTACTTTTGTAGCAAAGCTACTCTATGTATAATATTGGTTTTTGGTATCTAAAAGTCTTCTTATGTATGCTATAAATTTATGCTAATATTGAGTGGTGATGTGTTTAAGTTCAAGCAACAATTGCTGCATTGTCAGATACGTGATATTACTATTAAGAGTAAGAGAAATGTCTTTAATGGCCAGTGTAATTCCTTTTAAATTTTATGCGGACTTTTACAGATAAAAAATTACCGCTTAGATTTGGCCCTAAAAAGATAATTTGCGCTGTTTTTCCCAGCAAAATTGGATGTAATTATCCTAGTTTTTGTATAATCTTCAATAATACCAGGAAGGGAGGGGACATAGGGTTGCAAGTTTATATACTAGTCACTAAAGTTTGTTTCTCATTCGTTGGCTCAATTTTTATCTAGATTGGTTGATACAAACTAACTTAAACCTTTTAACCAACAATTATCCACAGAATAATTAATTTCGTTATCATCATTGGAGGTGTGCATTAATTTATCTTCCATTGTCTTATCCCTTTAGATCCCTGAAGAATACCACCTATTATTATAACCATATCAAAGATGAAAGAGGGCTGCTTTGGCAATTAGCTTTTCATAAAACAGCAGATTATTTTACTCAGAAAAAATCATTTTAAAATGTATTATTTATAAATTATCAAGAAATATCTATGCAAAAGTTTAGCATACCTATTGAAACCAATTAATTGTATCCAAGCTCTTAACCACGTCGTAGGTTAAATTAATCTATATCTTTTTCATAAATACTTTAATTAAACGCAAATAATTAGAGTAAGTATAATTCTTCGTCTATTGTCCTATCGCCATCCTATGGGGATAATTGAACTATTTTGTAGAAACTCCACGGGTTATTTATTTCCAAAGGGAACCATTTGTATGCAACCATATAATTAACCCAGGGATATTGAAGGATAGTACAATAAACGATAAATTGTTATATATCCCCAATTATGATAAACAAATCCCTGCTGTAGATTAAAATTATTGGAATAATACACGGCAGCGATGTTGAAAAGAGACTATCCAAGGAAAAACACACAGCTCAATTTGTAGGAATATATTTCGATTAAATCACATCTAATCTTTGTCAACCTGCACAAAATTAACCATATTTCATATATTTATAGTAAAATCAGATATATATTTTGAAAAAAAAAATTTTTGAGTACCAGTATAATTTACTAATCAATGTCCTCTGCCTCCTTTTATTTTCCAGATGATGTTTAATTAATTATTCTAATATAAATAAAACAGACCAAATGATTTTTGTTCAAAGCATATGATTGTCTAATCGTCCATTTGTTGGCTCAAAATGTTTGGTACTTCTGTTCTATTGTCTTATCCCTTAAGAATCTTGCATGGAAGTGCTGATTTCATTACATGAAGTAAATGAATTTTCTTGAGAAATAAAAACAAAATTAGACTTTATTGTGACGGACAGACGGACGGTCACACCCTTATTATAGAGTAGCTGCTCTGCTAATAATTGTTGCACAATACAAATGCTACAAATATATGATATTTGTTTATACAAGAGTACACAAATTATACAAATAAATTATATATACATTCAATACTTGCTCAAATTCATATCAAACTAGGATAACAACATCAATAAAAGCAAAGCTCAACAGAATACTTTAAAACTGACATTGTCACTTTCTGGTAACGATTATAGAGTTGCAACGCTTTTAAATTGTACCTAATTTCTACAAGAATCATAATGCTAAGTCTGAATAGGATGAGACAATACGAAAGTACATATATTAGTTAAGAGAACTTTCTGCGTATACAAACGGACCTTCCCTAATTGTAGAAAAACGCGTTTCAAATAAGAAAAATTATGTCAAATAGTAGCGCAACAATAAAAAAATAACAACATTTGCTTTGAAATTAGAACACTGTTAGAAAACTTTAAAAAAAATATGTTTTGTGCTTAGTTTATGCATATAACGCTATAAATGGTATAATCAATTATTATTGCTATACATATGTGTGTGTGTGTGTGTAAGTGTGTTTATGTGTGTAAGTTGTGCATGTGTGTGTATGTGTGCATTGGTCTGTTGAGTATAGCTAGGATGTAGGTTCCTTTATAAAAGAATAGCTGTGTTTGTAAGCAACAAAACAGAAATACTTTTTTAGATGAATTAGTAGATACAAATTTCATAATTTACAAAATGAATAAAAATATTTTGAACTTTATAAAAGTATAGTATGTGCAGATAGGCATACCAACCTATTTAATATTTTATTTTGTATTTAGATTGCTATTTTAAATAATTAAAAAGTAGTTAGGGAAAATATTAGTGCAAATCCTATAAGAATTGTCAGGCTAGCATGGACGTTAGCGCTTCCCTATCCTTACATAGCTATAAAGGCTACGACTTGAGGAATCTAAACTTTTAGGCCAGAAATTTTAGAATTTAGGCCATTACTAATAATTATACATATTCATACTTATTCATTATTTCGATTATGTATACACAAAAAATGATATAATATTCATCTAGTTATATTGTTAAACAACAATACAATATTTTTGGGTAGATTGGGATAGGGGGCAGGGAGAGGGTTACTGCCTTGGAATTCTTATAGGATTTGACTTATTATCTTTGACCATCATTATCGTTATTTTTAATGATAAACGTAGATAATATAATAGCACACAAAAATCCACAAGGTTTTGACTGTTTTCTGGTTATTATATGTAACATATGTAGATAATTGTTTGGGGAAAATATAGAATACAACATTTTTTGGAAGAGATAATGATATTAATCATTTTAAATTAATTAGATTCATTTGATATTTGTGTTTCTTTGTTTTAAGGCTAATAAATAACTTTCCTTAAAACATATTCTTCAACTAAATTTAGCTGCACTATACGTGATAAACAATTTTTAACATCTATAAGACATATTTTTCTTAATTATAAAATATCTAGAGTTAACTTTTTAGGAAAGGTTAATTTTTACATAAGCTATTTTGTCTATACCCTCTTTTTGATATTGATTGCTCTCTAATGTAAAGCCCTGCGCTCATAACATAGGCACTAAACGGACATACTATTGTTGTAGAGAAGCTTTGCTTTTCAAGATAATACCATAATACCAATGAGAAAGCCAATTTGAAGCTTATATTAAAGGTATTTCTAACAATACACTCTCTTTTGATATTGATATCTATTCAGAGTGTTTATTCACAACAGCCATTGTTAAATAAAAATTTAGTTTCTTGAAGTATTATTTTAATCTATTCTTACAAATTTTTTAATCGTTTTGTACAATAATTAATTTACTTTGAATATTTTGGGCTATGTTTGTCCAAAGTTCTTTGTTTAATAATAGATATTCCTGTTTTGCTAAATTAAGTTGTCTTGTTATTAGCGCATTTATAGAAACATCCGGTTTCTAAGATAGTCAGTATTAAATGTACAATGCATTTGGTAGTGATGTTCCTTTACAACCGCCCATGTATCACAATGTCAAATCAATAGGACTGCAATTATTATTACAACAGCAAAAACTTACTTTGTTCCTTTGCTTTGCTAACATCATTTAAATCCTCTTTAATAATTTTAATATGATTTTTGAGCGAATATGAAACTGCTTGTTGAAGTGAATGCCCTCCATTAGGAAAGTTGGGGTTCTAACTTTAGTAAATAAAAAATTATAACCACCCCTCTTTCTTTCTATAACCTATCTTTTTATTTATCTATGAATCTCATGTATTTACCTATTTATCTTTTGTTCTACAAATCTGCCCAACTATTTCTAAATTTATCGATCTATCTCTTTGTAGAATATTCTGATCTTAAATAAAATCTTATTTAATAACGATTCATCATTTCTATCATTATATGCATCTATCTATTTATCTATTCATCCAACCGTCTATATATTTTTCTATTCAACAACCTATCTATCTATTTATCTAATTTTCTGTCCATCAATTAATGCATCTATCCTACAATTAATTCATCTAATTAACGATCCATCTATCCATATATCCCTCTATCTATATATATATAAAAGTATTGCACATATATTTGTAATCCTACTTCTTCTATAAAGTTATACTTTGTTAATACACCTAACCAACTATCCATTTATCTATCTTCTATCTATCTATCTATCTTTATATCCATCCTTGTAACTATCTATCTATCTATATATGAAAATATTGCACATATATTTGTGATCCTAATTCTACTATCAAATTTCAATTCACCAATATTGTGACATTTTCTCATTTACATTGAATTTGGCCCCACCCAGGAGGGAAAGGAAATTGGACTGTAAATCGTACTGGTAACCAATATTTTATAGACACATTCGGTCCTTTGCTTGCTTCAAAACTTTGGGTACTTGTGTCTAAACTTTTTTAACAATAATTTTGATTTTCAGAATAGGTAATTCGGTGATAGTAATGGTGTACACCAATTTATAGCCCATTACATTAGCCCTTAAGATTTATTTGCCCTGCTTATTACCAAGGCATTCCTACACTACTATATTCAAAGTAGCACTAGGAAACAAACCCGTCACTTTTGTGTAGCAAGGAGCCGACTCAATATTTGTTTTGTAATACAGAAGGAAGATGATTAAAGTCCCTCTACAGATTATGACGTCATACGATAAAATAGCCAATGAGAGGCCAGTATACATTGTAATTAACCAATGGTAAAATTTATACTGGCCTCTCATTGGTTATTTTAAAGTATGACGTCATAATATGTGGAGGGACTTTAGTCATCTTCTACAGAAGTCAAACAAATGTTCTTGGCTTCTGAAAATCTAAATGTATCTATCTAATATGAAATAAGGATGACCATTGGTTATTGGAATATTGTTAAGTATAAGTTATATAAGATATTATATCCTACAACTGTTCATCAAAATGAGTAGCATTGGAAATCAACTTTAAATCCTCTTATTCCTAGTATGCATTCACTTCTGCATTATCCAAAGGCTAAAACCGCATATTTTAATAATCACAAAATCTGTCTCCATTATCATTATTTCACACTCCCTCTTATCAATAGCGAAGCTTTTTTATAATTAGGGTCTGTCCGCCCATCTTATAGTCAATTTGGGCATGCTAGAATTGTCCTATCGATTTTAAAATTTGTACAATGATTCCTGTAATAGTATATGCTATTATAATATGCAGATGTGTTAATGCAGAGGTTAATGCAAACCGAATTGGGCTGACCAATGTTACTTTTTAAATAGAAACAGGATGTATGTATGGCTGTGAGTACAAAAGAAATAATCTCCAGTAAAAAATAAACCCTTAAAACAGCATTTTTTTTACTTTTTCTTTTCAAATAATGAAAGCGTCTCTGAAATGTTGAAATAAATTGTTAAAATGTTTGGCTAGATTTTGGAAGACAATAAAATGTACTATTTACTATATAATAGGATAGTTATGTTTATGTTGTCTGAATCTTCAAGTTTTTAACTTTCTGGGTATTCTTGTAGCTTTTTTTTCTATGCTTTATGTAACATTTTATTCTTGTATATTTTAATCTTAGAAAAAAATATTTTGTCTTCGTTGAATATTTTGGTTGCTCTTAAAAATAAATTAAATTGAAAAATAATAAATAGGAGAGTATCTAGTTTGAACTGGAAATTGTTTATGAACTTATTTAAATTTTATTCAAGTATTTTACATTTTTGCAAAAATTAACAAAAAAAAGAAAATATGGTAGATCCTTCTTTATATATTAGAACAACAAACCAAAAAAGTTTCATATATACGTTGGTCTTATAAACCTTTATTTACAAATGACAGCTACGCTCCTAGTGTCCTCTAGGAGTAACTTTGAACGAGGGGGTAGGATTCGAACCTACATCTTTATTTCATTTCTTTTTTGAAACAAAAGTTAAAAACTTCCCTTCACATATAAAAAGCTTAACTTAAATAAAAACCAAATTTGTTTAGCTGTTAGCGAGATCCTTCGCTTCACACAAACAAACATACATCCTGCTACTTTTATGAAAATACACCAAATTTAAAAAAAAATAATTTTTTTCCTATTTTAGATAAGCGAGGAGAAAGAGATGAACAATAAGGAGTTTGACAGGTTGCTGGAGAAATATGACAGGTAAACAAACGCTTTGCTAAAGTCTAGCTCACATTAAATCAAATTATTTTATAATGCTATATAGTTTTTTCATGGAGGGAGGGGACATTGGACTGTAAATTACACTGATAACCTAAGTTTTTATAAAAACCATGAGTACTTGCAAAATTTTATCAAATCTTGATCCATATTTATCAAGTTTAATTACTTTTAATTTATACATCTTTTCACATAATTTAGATATTACAGACAAGGATATGCCATTTGAACATAAAACATTAAATGTATCTTTTTATTATACTAATTGGGTAAAACTATATCCTCGGTAATTGTCCTCTCCCTCCCTGGATTATATATCTGCACTGTTTATGTAAATGTAATCACACATAAAGCTTCATACATGTGGTATAACAGTATTTTCGTAATTTACACAATCAGCCATGTGACGTCATAAAAATGACAGATTATCAATATCATGTTTAGGGGTTTTCTTTACCACTTCTCCTCTCATCTCCCTCATTTTTATGACGTCATATGGCTGATTTTTGAGATAGTTTGTAAAGTTAGGTATTTTCTGTAAAGCTTAGTTTCCCTCACTCTGTTTGTCTGTATGTCTATAATTCAGATTTCTTAAAATATCTTTGTAAATTGAGTGGAATTTTAACATTTTATTAATATTTTCACTCAAAAATTTCTAAAAACACTATTTTTTTCACATTTAACGATAAGGTTTAAAAGTCTTGCAAAATTTAACGAGTGTTTTATAGCTGTTATTTGCCTGTTATTATCGAATACATATTTAGCAATGTAAAATAGTACATAATCCTTTGATGTTCACTGAAGAAAAAGTCTTTTCATTCATGTAACTTTTATTTAGAAATATATACATACATATCATTATCAACCCACTAAGAGTCTTAAAAATGAAACTATTAGATTTATTATTATGAATATTCATCATTTAAGCTTGTTTTGAGTTCACTAAAATGCTTTTTCACTAAACAGCTTTAGAGTTATTAAACCAAAAACACTACAAAGAAACCCTTATCCCAGGCCGAGTTTGTTACGTCCATCTCAGCACCCCCACTATGACCCGCATGTTTGTAGCACACGTAGATATAGTTGCACTGATATTGAACACGCGAGGTTAGAGCACAAAGCAGTGAGAACTAATTTCAATTTTGCTTTTTCAAAATAAAATGGAAGAAATATTCAAAAACTAATTGAAAAATTATCAAATGTAACAGATATTTTTTTCTAGAATATTTTTCTCTATGCGACAAACACTACTTTAAACATCTTTATAATAGAATAAAAAAATAGAAATTAAAATGTCTAAAAAGAGTGACACAAATTCTAAAAAATTGAAAAAAATGACAAAGCGACTCATATTATTGAAGAGGAATTTGGTTGATTACCTTTCATTGTCCAGAAACTTTAATAATGAATTGCTTCTATTTATATAATGCAATGCTTCTATATCAAAATAACATGCAAGAAATTATTTGTTTATCGCTAAATTTTAATTAAATTTTGCATATTTGCTTACTGCTATTTTAATAAATTCTATAATTTTTATTCTCAAAAACTTTTTAAATAGAAGATTATATCAAATGATAATAATAAAATATGAAAATAATTAGAATTCATTGAGACAGGGGTAGGATACCTGAGGATTAATAAATCTGACATTTCCTCAAATCTTAAAATAAAATATGATGGCTTGGATTAACTATCACTTTGGTTAATTCAAAGACATATTTCTTGCTGTAAAAGTTTTAAAAAATGTATCTCTCTCCCCTAAAAAATATATAAACTTAGATTATTATATTAGATTGAATTTGATTTTTAGCAGATTTTTTCTCTCTATAAGCTAAAAATAACAGTATCTTTGATCAAAAAAGGAGGATAATGAAGAAATAATGTAGAAGTAAACCAAAACCAACTGTAATAATAAAAAGAATAATTACTAATAAAAAAACTGAATAAAAAAGTAAAGAAACTTTGCTAAAAAATAAGTAATAAAAGCTATAAAGGTTGTGGTAATATTTCGTGCAAACATTCTCAGAAGTGACATCAAAACAGTTAATATTTTAGCTATTCATTAAATGCATTCTTTAAAAAACAAATGTTTATGATAAATGTCAAACTGCAGTCACGATTGTCAGTACAAATTTAAAATTGCAATTTGTGAAGTCTATATAGAGTTAAAAGTTATAAAGTATACATCTATGAATTAATACTTCTGATATACTATTTTCATTAAGTTCAGATAAATTCAATTCATTGAAATTTATCGCATATCATTCCACTTACTATTTCCACACTAAATAGTATACAATGGCGCGCATCAAACGTAAATGTGTGAAAAATACTGATATAGCGCAAGAACCCTGTACATAATTTTGACTTGGTTATCAATGAATTTTGTTGGGTCAGTTTTAAATGTGTGCGAACGTAGGGTTATGTCATTAAAAATAGCCTTTCTTCATATTTCCTAGATTTCACAATTAATTTTTTGCGGATTTATAGTTACACCCAGAGTTTTGAGTGTACACTGGGTGGACGCGCTCAGCAACTATTATGGCAAAAGTTTCACGCAACAAATCAGAAAACTATTGGAAAATGATTTAACCCCGCCAACAAATTTTGGTTGCTCTGCAATGCAATAAATAATATCATAACTTTATTTTTACTTTTTTGATATAATCCAGAAAGGGAAAAATATTTCTTTAAGTATAAATTTACATCAAGATTTAAGACAAACAGAAGAATTTTGCTTTAAAAACTGAAATATTCTATAAATATCCTAATTAAGAACAAAAAGAATAGTAAACTTCTTCTAAAAAGAAATAAGTTACAATGAAAATAATGAAATAAATACTGATCTGTCAAATAGGATATATATTTTGTATATTATGTAACTAATAAAATAATTTGTTTAGATGTCAAGGTGACTTGTATAGACTGCAGAGCAAGTTAGATGGATCTCAAACTGAACAAGAAAGGTATGTAAATTGTGGATAGATAGTTGCTTGGATAGATAGACAGCTAGTTAGATAGACACTTATGTATATAATCAGAAGGATGGATGGAAAAACGCTTAACAAAGCTAGGTGGATCTCATACTGAAGTAGAAATGTATATGGATGAATTGATATTGGATAGAAGGATAGATAAATGTATTGGATATATGGTTTGAATATTCTTTCACAGACTCCAGATTCATTAATTGGTGAATTGCTAGCCCTAACTTAAAGTTATAGATATATAGGTCTGTAGATAATAGATTGATTCATAGATAATAGAAAGATTGATCAATTTTATTTACAATATAATTAAACAGTTATTACAATTGGGTGGAAATTCATAGATTTTTACAGAGATGGATTTAAAATTAAGCATAAAATGTAAAAGGAAAACTTAACATATAATATATTAAAAAATCAAAATATTGATATCTCCTAAAGATAGATCTCAATTGCAGCCATGACTTTCAAATTCTTTTCAGTAATTACATGATAATATTTGTTTTTGATTTATACTATACATCTAATAGCTACTCTGTGACCAAAATATATATGATTCTTTATCCATTCTTATTAGTTTCATATATCATAAGAAAATAAAAATTATTTATATTTTGAAAACGACATGGTATAAATTAAATTTATTTTACTAACCCCTTCTTGCTTATTCATGATTTAAGCTGAGCTATCAAATAATATCTTATCCTTGTTTTATATTTGTGAGACATGAGTTTCAGTTTTGTACAAAATATTTTTGTTTTACACCATTATAAATTTCAGAGAAACTTGAAATATTTTTCAAGAATTAAGCTACGAATATTTCAAAGTTTTCTTGTTGAATTAGGTTCTTAGAAAAATCATTATTAAATAATATTTGGATTTAAAAGTATGAGAGTGTTTGTTTGTCTACTTTTATGAAGTTTTCATAATAGAACTTAAAAGATAGGTTAGCATATGAACATTCAAATTGCCCCCACTCCAAGCAGGGGTTATTCATTAAAAAAATCTGTAAGATGGTTTGAAATAGTTTAGTGTTTAATTTTAGTTAAATGTCTATTCCGACATTTGGGACTCCCACGTTTGTCATAGGACCCTTGCTATGAAGTAATTTCACATATTTATATTACTTTAGATTGAGTATGGAGCTTGAGAAGTCGACAATGATCTGTAGCAAGCAGAAGGAAGATTATAAGAAATTGATGGAAGAATTTAACAGTCTTCAGGTAAACAGAAAAATAAATTGATCTCCCCTAATAAATTATTGATTACCTTGGAAGATTTAAATTCATTGTGGGAGGGGGGGGGGGCAGGGGAAAAATTTGTTAATTAATGTTTTTTGCCCCAAGTATAATTTTAAACACAGAACGTTTAATTTTGGATATTT
>LS056569.1:0-12068 GCA_900241095.1 Acartia tonsa
CCCCAGACCACCTGAGGACCTATCCAAAAAATCTTAAAACTTTGGAAAATTCATCAAATAACAATGATTTTATCTTTAATAACGTATCCTCTCAATCCAAAGATAAAGCCTATATACCAGATTTATGCAAATGTGTCAAAACTCCCCCCCCCCTTATTGAAATTAAATATTTTCATAAGTGAACAATAATATGATTTGATTTCAATGATATGATACCAAATGTACTTGTTATATAGAGTGACACTAAGGTTCAAGGTAAAACAGATTTTTCCTGGATAAAATATCACTACAAAGTTACAATTTTAAGAAGGAAAAAAAATAAGTTCTTCTTATGAATTTATTAGGTAATATGTTAAATATATTATTATAATACATTCATTGTAAGCAAAGTTATAATACTTAAGATACTTTTTGGTAAAATTTTATTAAATGTTAAACTATGATAGAAAACACTTGTCTTTAAAGATGTTTGATTTGAGTCACTTTTTAGGCCTATGCTTGCCAGCTATTGTCACTCTATGCATCACTCGTAGTCCAATCTAAAATAAGAAGTTAATAAAATTCCAGCGATTTTGGAGGATAATAAAATTGATGATAAAATAAACTCCCCTAAGTATGATTAATAAAATTACCCCAACGATTGAACCAACGAATCAAGATTTTAAGCGCCTTTAAGACAACGAATAAGAAAATGTGTTAATAAATTTTTGCAAAAAGGATATTTTAAGGTCCAGTGTTCCCTCCCTACAGACGAAAAAGTCGTATAAAAGAAGCACATTAAATAAAGAATAGTTAAAGTAAAACATCTAAATCTCCAAGTCTTTACTGGTTATATTGTTGTTGCACCTGTTTTTAGAACCAAGTCATTCCATTTGAAAACATAATTGAATGCTAGATATCCTTTCTGCCATGTTATCTATAGAACTGAATGATTAGGTATATATCTTACCTAAATCCTGGGTATCTGTATAACTAGATACCTAAATATGTTATAGCTAGATTCTGGGTACCTGTACATCTAGATATGGATATCTAGTTGTACAGGTACCCAGAATCTGTTGTCCAGGATAATAAAATCTTCCAGCAAATACTATCTACGTATCTAGGGGCCTGAATAATTTGATATCCTACCTGGATTCTAGGTATCCGTAGATATCCTACCTGAGATCTGGGTAGCTGAGTATCAGGAGAAGCTTCATGCCCAACAGCTAAATTATCAGAGATAATAAAATCTCCTGGCAAATACTTATGATGGTAAATAAGATCTGAATGCTTTGTTATTTCATCCTGAAATATATTTTCTAATTAAAAGAGAAATAAACCTACGCTTTAAAACAGTTCCTCCAAATTATTCTTTAAAATTTTTTACATACTTTAAAAACACAATACATTTTTAAACTTGAGTAAAAATTCAATAAATAATTTGGTTATTCTGAACGTCCGTTTGACTTTTCATACCATGCAGCTTTTCCTTTGGGGTTTCATTTACTCGCACAACATACAAATACAAACAAACAAATTTGCAGATAAACAAATAAATGTAAGATGCTGTTATGTTCAAAAGCTTAATTGTCTCATACTATAAAATTTTTCATATATTTTCTTAGGAATCTAAAGGGATAGACAATGGCCGCTAAATTGATTTACATCCCCAATGATGGTACACAAAATTGTCAATTCTGTAGATTATAATTAGTAGTTGAAACGTTTGGACACTCAACTTAATGGACCAAACAATCGAAATTCAAGTGGTTCCCAAAAGTTAAGCCAATGATTAAGAAAACGTTGTTATAAAACATTAGGGACTAGTGTCATAAACAGCTCAGTATCCCCTCCCTAACTAATATTTTCTACTGTATTTTAACCTATTGTTGCTGAGTTACTAGTGGTAAACATTTACCTTGTTTCTTACTAACATTTAAATATATTCCTACCTGGATTTGATCCAGAACCTGTTGTGACTGTTCAGGTGAAAATATTTTCTGTTGTTTAGTAGCAAAGTTCTGTACAAATGCTCCAATCATGCCAAGGTGGAAACACAGTACTGGCTTCCCAGTTTCTGGGTGACTAAACAAAATAATACAATAAAAATATTGGTATTGTTTTAGGCTATAATATAGCTTTAATTAAGTCTTGGGATAGTTTTAAACTATATGTACCACTCTCCAATATCCTTCTTCAAACAAAGGGCCCCTAGATGCTAGGGGCGTAGTTGATAGCCTCACATAAAGTAACAACAGAGTCGCAGCACGTGGGAGTAAAAAGTGACTCCAAACCCCATTTCCGAGGAAAAGACGGGTGTGTGAAATAAATTACCAAATTATAAACACTACATTATTTCAGGTTAATTTTCCCCTAAAATTTGAATGGCAGGATGTCGCAAAATTAAGTAGATTTGTGTATATATTCCAAATTATCTGCTATACCTATAAATAAGTGGATGTACTATATCTCTGGAATCTGAAACCATCCACAATGAATCCCAAAATTGTCGTCTTTCATCGTCCAATCCTTAAATATACAAAAATTAATTTCTTTTATATTAAATTGCAAATAAAAGTTGAAAGCTATATTTCAGCCAATTAATACGACAACTTGGTTTAAAATATTGGGAACCAGAGTTATTAACAGTCTAATGCCTCTCCCTTGCTGATATAATTAAAAGTGTTTATCTAAACAATACAAAAAAAACATATATTGTCATAAAATAAGAGCCTTCCATTAACTACCTTCTATTAAATCTTCGAGGGAAAGAAAAGAAGTTAAACTTATAGTGGGAACATTAATTATATGATACAAAGAGTCTACCTTCTATTAGATCAGTGAGGGGAAGAAAAGAAGTTGAACTGACGGTGGGAACATTTATTATATGATACAAAGAGTGTGAAAACGGCTCCGCCTGAAATAAAAATACCAAACAATGTTCTTTAATTAATAAATTACTTGGCGGTTTCCCTCAAAGTGCATAGTTGAACACTGAAACACCCTCCCCCCTTTAAAAAAATTGGGTACAGGCCAAGGTAGCCACACAGGGCTAAATAAGGGAAAGGGAGTTGTTGGTGCTCGCTAGCCAACTTGAATGAAAGCACACAGAATTAATGATTTTTTTTAAGGTTTCAAATATTTTTCTAAAGAAATTAAAGCCACCTGAAAACTTCCATCGATATGCCACCCTGTGCGTCCAACGTTTGTACATCTAGATTATTAGAATTTAAACATTGAAATTCATTTTTGCTTGCTTTATGAATAACTTTAATTAAAAAAAATATCAAATGCTTTGTCATGTTCAAACACACACTTTACGCTTACACACATTGTGACTATGCATAAAATTTTTTTATGATACCTACCAAGATAAATTGATAGATAAATTACCGTTTAAAAAAATGAATCTTATTTTGGGAAAAGTTTAAGTTTCCATGTTTAACCCTTCAGATCTGTCATTGGAGACTCTAAAAATATCTCTGTGTGGAGACTTGGGATGGTTGTAGAAGGTGGACTCGATGTCGCCAAACCAGCGCCCAATTTCCAAATGCTTCTCAGGAGTTATCCCACCTAAATTAAAACAAAGTAAAGCACTGGGATTAGAGTCTGGATTAATCTCATGTATTTTAAACTACATTAGGAGGGATTTTTTCAAAAGGGGGGCCAATAAAAGGAATATAACATTAATTTTAAAAAAAATTTTACCAAAAAAAATCAGTAGTACATCTTAAATGAAAGCTAAGAACAATGCATTTCCACCATAGCTTTAGAGATGGACGGACCGACAGTAAAAATGAATATGTGTAGATACGCAACGAAAAATCCAAACCTTGTTCTCTGAAGACCACAATTCTGTGTGCGCGGACATCTTCTCTGATCTGGTCAATAACGTCCTTGTTAGTAACACCACTAAATTAAGCAATATTTCCATATTTTACAATTGATAGGTAGTCAATTCATGACTTGCAATTACTGACATATTTATTCACTAGCGGCTATGTTCCTAGGGGAAATCAAGGCGTAGGGAAAATCGACCCCCCATAAACAATTCTAGTTTTAATAAGAAAAAAAATTTGAGGAAAAAGGTAATTTTTTTCTAGTGAAGATTTCTCTGGTGAGGGTAATAATACACTCCCACAAAAAATTATGAACCTTCCCAGGACATATGGTAAGCTACATAGCAAAGGACAACCCTGTAGGTCCAGCGGTTAGCTAGACCATTCGGTTACAAACATCCTGTTAATTTTATCTAGGTATTGTCTCGACGACCAAAGGTGACAAATAAAAGAAATAAAATTTGTCTAGACAGTGACGTCCCCTTGGCAAAAATAAAACCAGGAGGTATTCCCTTTTCATAAAACCTGGAAGCTAATGCCCAGTAAAAATATCAATCTTACTTCAGAGCAAATGTATATAAAACAGATAACTACCTCCCCCTCTTTTTCAATGGCCTTTTTCGTCTGCTAGCAAATGGTTTTCTGCTATTTGGCTGCGTTAATATTCCCGTTACCATTAGTAGATTTTCAAAGACCCAATTGAGAGTCGGCACAAAGTCATTGCAATAGGGAAATACAGTTATTTAACCCTTTATTAATCTAGTGTTTTACTCTAATGTATTGAAATTTTTTAAAAGTCTCTAATTCTCACGACATGATTGAAGCATGGAAACTTGCCTGACGTCGAGTCCTACTGCCTCGCAACCAACCCTCAATGTCCGCAGTGTGTAGGGTCGAGCCCCCGAACTCATTTTATTTCTGAAAAAAATCATTGTAGTCTAGAAAAATATAAGTTGTTTGTTAATGTTGAATTCATTAAAGCAAGTGTAATTACAGTAGTTCCTTTCTTTACTACCCTCCACTAATTAGGGTTTAATTTATCATGAGACAACTTACAGGGATATGTAAATAAAGGATAAAATAACCTCCCCCCTTTTTTTTACCTGCTGGGGTTTCCAGACTACAAAAATGAAGAAGTTTAGAGGAGGGATGGAGGTGGGTTGGGCAAGGGGTAGAATGGAACAAGAGATTTTAGATTTTTAAACCCCTCCCCCTCCCACTTATTTTCATATTTAAAAAGAAATACTTTATCAATTTAAACTTTAAATTGCATGTTACAATAAAATTTAAATGAGAAAACAATAAAAACTAACTAAATAAATAAAACTGAAAAAAATCAAACGTAATTTATTAAATGTTAATTGGCATGGTATAAATTAAAGATATACAAAACAATAATATTAATGTGCCTATAAATGAACTAAAAATCATTAAAGAATGTAAACTATTACTACACAATTTTAATTAAATATCAATATGAATGAATACATCTTTTAAAATGCGCTTTGGTCAAATTTTTAAGTGACAAAATTTGTAAATATAGTTTTTGGATTCTAAGGATGATTAAAGATTAAGTAGATTATAAAAGTAAAAAATTAAAAGTATTTCCTCGTAAACTTAAACTTTAAAAAAATTTAATGTTGAGTATCTTTGGTTATTTCATCGTTTATTAACGACAGTTAATAAAACTTCCAATTTTTATTAATTTCTTATTTTAAAGTTAGTAGGTATGTTTTTCAACCTATTTTAAAAAAAAATACACTATTCTAAGAAATTTCTTTACATCTAGATAAAAACAAATTAAAAGTTTCACCAGTATCATCAAATGGGAGGGATGATGCATCTGAACAAAAACAATTTATCGCTAACTGTATTAATGTTAAAATAACAATTTATTTAAAATTTTGCATTATTTTCTTGAATGGTTGAATGGTAACTTTTTACATCTATGACACTTTTGTCTTAAGATATTTAAAAAAAAACTCATTTTGTCTCAAAATTTAACATTTTTAATAGCGAAAAGCATTTTGTTTATAAGTAGGTATTATTCTTAATTTTCAATATTATAGAGAACATTTGTTGATATTTGGCTAAATTAATTAAGTTGTTAGTCAATGGCAGTTACTCTTATTTGATATCTCTAATTATCATGCTAAGGAAAGTTTTAGGAAAAGATATAAAATTTAATAATAACTATCTTAGTTTATTTGTTCCTAAAAATCTTTTTTTCAAAAGATATTTTATTGCCCCTAATGAAAAATTTGTCTCTTCTTTCAATCAAAGTGCCCGTTGCGCACTATAACTCATCCCCTAATAATTATTATTAAAATTAAGAGGGGTAAGTTTGTTTTTCATTCACAAACCCAGCAAGCCGAGGGATATAGCCCTACGGTGCCTTTAGTTTAGTTTTGTTAAATTTAAAAATAAATTATCTTCTCTGCATAAATGGAAAAATAATGCAAAAAATTGCAAATTTGATGAAATGAAAAAATGTATACATGACTGTCAATGAGAAATACTGTTTATGTGATTATAAAATATAGCCATTATTATTAATTGAATAAGATCATTTGAAATATAATCTTTAAGTGTTGGCAAACAAAATATTTGAATAAATATCAACTTCTCCATAAAATGTGATTTTTTTTACAAAAATAAATTAATTATAAATCGATATTCTACCAAGTAACCCTATAATATTAATCCTACTTAAAAATCTTGGTATACTTTGTGCGTTTATGAAAATTTATGATAGTATTCTTCATTAAGATTTACAATTTAAACATCACGGGATTGCTTCAAAAATCTTTGCCCCCAGCCGCTGTTTTTCTTATGGACAAAAAATGCCGCTTTGCTGTAATGTAAAGGTTAGGTTCACCGTCTGTCTGGTTTTCTAGCGTCACAAGCAACAATTTTAACCTAAATAATATATAATTTCAGAAATTTTAATTCATTTAGAGTTAGTGAGAACAAGATGTTACACGGATAGAGTAAAAATATGGTGTAATGTAAAAAATGAAGTTACGGATGAACGGATTGAAGGACAGACAAACTTTTTGGAGACCATCGATTTAGGGGCATACAGATGACGAGAAAGCACTATTTTTTAATTGGCGGAAGAAGTAAAACTATATGCCACTTTTTTACAAAAAGGCATAAAACATAAGTTTACAAACCTTTCCATTGACAGAAGCCACTAGACTACCATTTGCTGTTAAAAATTCTACATTCTGAAGTAGTAACTGCCAAACTGAATCACAAAATCTAAAACATATTATTTCTAAGTCTTCGTGTTAGGGATGGCAATCCGTCCAATTTTTGGACCGGATTCGGATTCTTACAAGAATCCGTCAAAAAAAAAATAGCGGATTCCCGAGGATTCCGGATTCTAGCAATATTTTAAGAGGCTTTTTTTAAAGATTAAAAAATTTCAGTGCTACAGGTGTCCTAAAAATTAATGTTCTTGGTGTTCTCTATAATTCACTTTCGAGAATCAAGCCAGATTTTAAAAGATATTATATAGAATCATAATAATCTTTGCCTTCAAAAAGGGGGAGTTGAAAGAAAAACCTCAAGACGCTAATTTTAGCCTACCAATTAAGAATCCGAATCCGCTATTAAAAAACGGATTCCGGATTCCAAAATTGACCAAAAATTGGGCGGATTCCGGATCCGGATTGCCAACCCTACTTAATGTATGTACATATTTTAATATTAGATCACCATTTAAAACGTTTATTGAACGCCTAACCTAAATATTCGGCAGATTCATAGAAAGAATCGCAGATTATCTGTGTTTGGCTTGAGATCTTGCTAACCGTTAGGCCTATAGGAGCGTAGTCGCCAGTGTTTAATATACAAGCAACGCTACTGTTTAATTTACCTGAAAGACCAGAGCCTGTCCGCTCTAAGGGTGAGAGTGTTTTCCACTTGATTTTGAAAAGTATCACATATGGTGTCATTGAACTTGCGAAGAATAGCCTGGCTAACACGGGGACTGATTTGATCATACTCCTAAAATATTAATTCAATTAAGTCACTTTAGGATGAACTATCACACGGTAATGAAGATGGCTTTTTTTTCTGTAAATCAAACTGGTCCCAATAGTTTGATAAAAACTTGTTTCCTCATTCGTTGGCTTGAAAACTTAGAGATAAGTTCCTGAAGGTTGAGAGATAAGACGACATAGGATAATTTGATATATATCACATTCAATTATCATATAAACAAAACTACCCCTTCTGCAGTTTAAAATATTTAAAAGTCTGGATACCCATAATCCTATTATATAAAGTAGTAAGCGTTTTTGTCTGTCCCTAAGGATCTCGCTAACCGCTGAACCGATATTGTTCTTCTTTACAGTGAAGCTTCTTATATGTCCTGGGAAGGTTTAAACTATTTATGGGAGGGAGTCTTCAGCCCCCTCCACCAAAAAAATATTTTTTTACTCTTTTTGAAACTAAAATTTAAAATGGAATGAGGTCGACATTTTCCCCTCCTACCTTAAGTGCCCCTAGAGGCTTCTAAGGGGCGTAGACGCTAGTAAACTATAATAAATCTTTAAAAAAAATTTAATTCGCTTTTTGAGAGAAAGTGTTTAAAATTTTTTGGGCTAGAATAAAATACAGTCAAATGTCCCCTCCCTCTCTGGATCTCCCAACTAACAAGGATTAAAGCAGAGAGAAGCCAGTCTACTCAACTTACCTCCATTTCTTCTAAAGCTTCCTTTAATGCCAAACCAATTCTTGTACCCTGATACAATGTGTACGACATGTTTGATTCTGAAATTTTTGTCATTTTTAGTAACTGTTAAAATTTTCATAAACTCAACTCCACAATTTAAAGTGCACTAAACTTTTATAAAAATATAAAAAGAAGAAATAATCTATTTTATCAGAATAGTAAATAGATAAGAAAAAATTAAGATCTTTACTCTTTTCTAACAATAATATGAAATACTTTAACTATTTTTTTCTAATTGGAATTTTAATAGTCAAAAGCGCAAAGATTTCTACTAATACTAAATGAATATGAACCATTTTATACCTATCATAGGTATAATATTATTATTATTATTATTACACAGGTAATTGTTTAGTGGAGGCTAAATTTATATAACATAGGGAAAAGTATGTTGCGGGTAAAATCCGTAAAGGTGTGTGTTTTAAGGCTTAAAAACAGTAGTGGAACGATACTAATATTCACTAAATATGTGTATCCCTTATTGAAAAGAACTAAAGACAAAAAAATTTTTTAAGTAAAAAAAATTGTATAAAAAAATGGAAAACATCATCGAATGCTTCACCGATGTCAAATTGACAATAATAACAAAATTGACAATTATAAAAAAAAACTGTTGGAAAGAGTTTAAAAAATTTCAAATAATGTCATTTATTTTAAAGATATTTATTTTTAAAAACATTATTTGATTGTCGATGGTAATTCTATGTATTATATGTTAAAATTAATTTTTGTCAGCTTGACATTAGCAACGCCTTCGGTGATTTTTTCAGGTTTTATTAACAATTTTCAGGTATCATTAACTTTACAAATTTTTTTTTTGACTATAGTTCTTTTCAATAAGGACTACACATATTTAGTGAATATTATCGTTCTACTACTGTTTTTAAGCCTTATAACACACACCTTTACGGATTTTACGCGCAACCTACTTTTCCCTTTACCGGCAGTTTCCCTCAGTCCCCAGGCGGGCATAAAAAAACCTCAACCCCCCTTTTTTTTAAATTAAAAGTAAGGGAGGAATAGTTCATGTTTGTAAACTTAAGTTAGGTCCCGCATGGTTAGAGAACCCTCAAGAGGGATTAGGCATATTGAAAAAATCTCCCCCAACCACCTTAATTTCAATTTACTTTAAAATTGAGGAAACGAAGAGGAGGATTTTGACGAGCTCACAAAGCATTTTGAGGGAAAGCAAAAATTAAATTCAACTGATCTTAGACAAATTTTTTTGTATAATTTAATTAAATACATTTTCAAATGCATTAAAAATAATATTTATATTAGTTGAAAAATCCCTTCCACCCCCCGTCATTTTTCTAATTATAATAAAATTCGGTATAAAAAGATTTTATATTTTATAATATGTTTTTCCGTGATTTGAAAATATTTTTATATTTTAATTACCTAGCAAATATGGCACATTTACAACAATTTTTAAAAAATCTTTTAAACGCAAGCTCTGATCAGCAAAAATATGTGCATTGAATGTATGACTGTTTAATTTTATTTAAAATTTATGGCAATATAAGCATTTTTTTTTACAAATTATATTAATATATTTTTGATTATACGACGATACATTAATCAATTTTAACATGGATTGTTTGATCACATCTAGAATACAGGAGAAACCTTCAAATAAACATCAAGGTATCAGACCAAGACATGAATTTTATCTATATTTTATAACTGGAGGAAAAAAGTAAATTTTGTAATTTTATCAAGAATATTTCTCAGATTCAGTAACAGGTAGAACATTGAAAAATATTGGGTACATGATGATAACATTTAGCAACAACCATTGAGACTCACAAATATTTAACTCAAACATAATTATAGATAAAAGATAAGTAGACGTTTCTAAAAAGTTATTATTCAAAAAAAAATATTTGGATTTTTCAGATCATTAGGTATAATATTAATATTTTAGAAAATCTATATTCTACATAGACATAAAAAGGCATATCTACTAATCGTTTAATCTGTCATTTTTCTAATTAAAATTTAGTTTGAACAATTTGTTCTTAATCCAGGTGATCAGTGCCGAAGTATCTCTGTCCAAAATGGTTTGGAGTGACGGCGTGCACCTCAGTAGTCAGGATGGTCAGATCTGTAGTGTAAAGGATACTTGGCAATCTTATAGAAAAAAAACCTGGAAGACAAATTTGCAATTTTTTAACCAATATTTTAAGAAATTATATGCCATCTTTAGAAGTTATAGGTTTACTGTATATAAAAAAAAATACGGCGCAGATTCTAACTCCTACCCCCTCATATATTTTTTTTTTAAATTGTAACTAAGACGAAAGGTTGGTAGTTTTTCTCTAACCAAGCAAGACTACCCACTCCCAGTACCCAACAAAACCTAACCTAACCTGATCTAGAATATTAAACAAACAAAGGAAAAACTATCACATCCTTCTTAATTTTCTTTTTATTTCTTTGTTCAACAAGTCACCTTGAGGGAAAACACCAGAGAAAATACAGGAAGATATGTTGAGTATGGGATTTATAGTAAAATCTTTAGTACGAGATTGTTAGTTCATTTGTTTAAAGCAAAAGGTCTCCGAACTGGTGGGTTTGATTGGGTTGACTTTTTAGAGAATCATCAAATATGTCTTAGGCTATTTTTCTTGAATAAAATATTTTAAATCTATAAAACGTTTGTCTGTCAAGTTCAACAAATTGTGTATTATGTAAATATTGTTTGTCAAAGAATCTTTGCCTGGATATTCAGTAAGTATTCTCTGGGCGGCATCAGGAGTACAGAACAGGTTTATAAAGATGATATGCTCCTAAGAACAATATCATTGATAATATAAAAAAACAGAGAAGACTCATTGGGACAATACGATTTTTTAAAATACACAAAGTTTAAATCTAAGAAGTCCTAACTTCAACTTATATAAAATATTAAAAAACGTGCAAGTAACATTAAAATCAATTATCTTAATGGATGAGTCCATGAGAGATAATTTGATTTATATCGCCAATGATGATAAACACAATTACCACCTCTGTAGATTTAACTTATTAGTTGAAAAGTTTGGACACAACTAGTTTGGGACTGACCAATTGTTAAAGAAACAAAAGTCTTTAAGCCAACAAATATTTTAACATGGTTATTATACATTTTTGGGTACCTATGTAATTAACAGTCCATTGTCCCCTCCCTCCCTGGTTAGAATATAATATTAGATAACCCACCTCGGGTACATCATAATCTTCTTTGATAACTTGTATAGCTTTGCACACCTTGTTACCAGAACTCATTATGGGATACAACAGCAACACTTTTCTAAAAAAATCCGCTTGTAATGGAATGCAATACTAAACGCTCAAAGATATTAATTCAAGTAACACCCAACCGCAGCGTTTCGGAGTCATTTAATTTTGATGCGGCTCCGGCTCCTACCTTAAAATTAATACATCAATTTTTGTTCATTATTGAATTTGATAAAATAAAATAAATAATATAAAATATTTTGCTTTTATTTGATTAAAGC
>LS056570.1:0-12068 GCA_900241095.1 Acartia tonsa
GATAATTTCTAAAATTAAATATAAAAGGGAATTAATATCTTATCGTTGACAGCCCTGAAATCACGACCTGAAGATCCATGGTTGAGAAAATTATTTTAGACAAATTAATTTTATATTTTCTCATGTTGAGATTTTTGGTTTTCATAAAATATGATGATATCTAGGAATTGTACATTATTTTTAACAATTTAGTTTTTTATAAATAATGTTTAAAAAATTACTCATCGTTAAAAAAGAGGCTCCTTGGCTTGATTGTCGTCGTCTATCAATAAAAAATACAAAAACGAATATTAATGATACGAGAATCATTTTTGTATTTTTGTAATGGCTATCAACATTAAAAGATATTTTTAATTTTGGGCGTCTCTTATTACATATTTTCTTGTTTGGTCCCTATTATAAAAGAACTTTTTAGGATATTAGCTTTTGCATTTGCTACGCGGCATAATTCGCACCAAATATTTTGCGCACTTTTCAAAACATTTACTCTTAAAAATGTAAATATTAAATTTAAAAACTAATAAAATAAAGTGACTTGATCAATCTTGCATGGAGAATCAGGCCTTTAAACAGTTAATAAGGCATAATTAATCATAATCATTTGTCTCATGGTAGACCATAGGCCACGAAATATATTTATCTTATTTTAATGCATATCTTGGCTATTTTTCAAAGGTTTTTCAATTTAGTTTTGATTGTCTGTAGACGAAAGGATATTTATTTTTTTAGGATATACAAAAAGGCCAGGATAACTATTGCGGGCGTATGGACTGACGTACAGTAATTTTATTATAGAATAGCTTCGCTTTTAACAATTTCATGGACAATTATTAATTTATTACGATTCTTATACAAACACATTACAAAACAGATAGAAACTGACACACTTCACTGCTAAGTTTTCCCTCATTCTAGAACAAGTTTTATATAAATAAAATCACATTATTTACAATTAGTCAATCTATATATTAAATATCTTATACAGTTAAAGAGCTAAAATTAAATGACAGTATTTATATATCTATAATCAAATATTCCTTAATTTGAGGAAATGCAATTTTTGGCATAGTTAATACTCTCATCTTAATAATTTTTTAATGTTAAAATTTAAACTTTAAAATACTTAAGTCCATTTTGAAAGCCTCAATAAGAAATGGCGACTGACAAAAATGCCATTGGTGAAAATTTATAATGTTTAGAGGTTGCTAAAATTTGCCTAGGTAAAAATTTAACTACTAGTGCTCGACAATAAACAGAATTGAGTGGATTTTCTTGGGGGTTTTAAAATCAAGATTACAAGTGTCAAAAATATCAAATGAACTATCTTATTTTTGTTTTATATTTGTTTTTCTTATTAGAGTTTAAAATTTAGAGGAGTTTTGATCTTAAGACTTTAATAACAATCGTTATCTTCCTATTAAACTTAATCTGTACATGTATGCCAAAACAAACATTAAAATTCTCCGTCAACATTATTTATAAATAATACGAATATGGTTAAAACATGAAATAATATTAGAATGAGACTAGTATAAAATGCAACAATAAGAAAATTCAGCAGTAGGGCATGTTCACATCTTCTAAATACTACCAAAACTTAAATGATATCACCAAATACATAAATATAATATATATATATAATCATTTAATCATCACATAAAACAATTTAATCTTTTTTTAAAACAATTTCAAGTGTGATTGTATTATCTCGCATGCAGAATTAATAAGTTATAGCCTTATAATTTAAGATTTTTTGATTGTATAACGCTAGTTTTAATTCCCTTAACAGTTTAAAGGTATCTACCCAGTGTTCGTTTTATGACATCTTTAATATCATACTTTAAGAAAACAGCATAAACCGAGCTACAATAAAAATTTTCCTGATTGAACTAGATTTCCAAAACTAGAACCAATTTGATAGGTTGCACTTTTTAGTTACAAAGATGCTGGTTTATTAGATCCCTACCTATACATTATTTGATTATCCTTAAAACTTTCAAACTGATGATAAAAAATAGAATGAAACATATTTCAATAATTATACTACCAATAAAAAGTTAATATTTCTGCATGAGAAGATAATTGAATCACAAAATCTCTTTTTAGAACAATAATATATCTCAACTACAATTTTATCTAATATCCATTTGTATTCATTAAGTCAATTAGTTACAAAGTTTCTATTCAAAATGTTAAAATGGCTGACCTATGTAACCTCATTTTATATTTTGTTAAAAAGTTTGTTAAAAAACAACTATATTTATTCTAAAACACCTTTAAAAATGTGAAATATTTGGTATCAATTTGGCACAAAGTAAAACATGTACAAAAATCTTTTTCTTCATGAAACCAAATTAAATTATTTCAGTATGCATAAAAAGACCTAATTCTAAATTACAAAAGCTTGCCAGTTTTTTATTTTCAGTTTTATAATCTAATATTGATCATTGATAATAATTTCTTATGAATTTTTAAGAAAATATGACTAAGTTATAGAGAACTTTGAAGGTCAAAAATTAGAAAGTGGTAAATAAAATCAATTATGTATATAATGCACTAACTATAAAAAAAATTTATTAGAGTGTCCCAAACCTTTACAGACTCTGTAGTTAACAAAAGGCTAAAAAAAATAATATTAAGTAGGACACAAAATTTTTTTAAAAATAATAAATGTAAATATTGCATTTTTAGTTTATAGTTTCATTTTAATAATGATAAATAAGGAATGTATAGAAAACAAGAAAATTAACTTAGACTTTTCCTAATACTTTTGAATTAGGAAACCTTTAACTAGGAAATATTGGAAACAACGATCTGACCTTATAAATTATGCTTACAAATCTTTTATAGCTATTATTCGTAATAATACTAAATTTGCTTGATTAATACTACCCATTACATTAATATGAAGCTCTTAAATTTTCAAATTTTTAAAGTTAGGTACCCAACGTAGTATTAGACCGACCCAAAAATTGTATTTATTAGAAAAGGTTCAATTTTAATTGGTAACTATGGTGTGCTCTAAATTAATAATCGGTATACCGAAATTACAGTTTGCTATCCAGTAATCATAATTATGGAATAGAAATTGTAATTCTCCCACACAAAAAAACATTTTTACTATTTGCATAATATCCAAGTCCATGTGGACATAAAATTTCATGTTTTCAAATTTTTACATTTTGCATCCACTAAGAATAAACGGCACGACGTTCTAAGGTAAAGAACGTACATGCATATATATCAGTGTGTAAATATATGAAAATTTCTAATTCCAATTCATAGTAGCTAAACACTGTATACCTAATACTTAAATTTATGTATAATACATAGAATATATATCATATTATTTAACATATTTCTCATTAAATTTATTTTTGCTGTTTTTGTTTAGATAGGACGGTTTTTGTATTTTTGTCTGTCCCTTGGAGGTCCAACAGCTCCCTGTCCTTGGTGATGGTGAATGTAGTGTGGCTGCTGATGGTGAAGCTGATGTTGGTGGAGATTTAACAGTTCTGCGCCCATTGAGCGCCTGCGGAGCAACAGACCGGCCTTGGCTTTGTTATTATTGGCGGCAGCAGCGCTAGCAACTGCATTTTGGTTTAATACTCGGTTACGTAATTGTTTCGGAAGACTTTCTTTTATGAGCTCTGATGGCAATGAGCCGCGTCGAACAGTTGCGTTCAAACAATTCTGTTCGTGGCGCAGAAGTGCTGTAGATATCTTGGTCTCTGCTAGGATAAGGTTGCATGGTGCTGATCCACGTCGACGGGTCAACCGTTCGTCAAGGCTCAGTTGTTGGCAGGGAGTAAGCAACACGCTGCTGTTTACTGTGTTCTCTTTTTGATCCATTTTAATCACGCATTCGTCCTCGTCCTCAAATGTTGGTGGATAGATAGGTGTTGTATTCTCTGATAGCACATCTTCGCTAAATTGCACGGAGACCGGGCTACGGAAGCGGGTTTCGCGAGATTGTAGCGCCGACCTTTGACTCCTCTTCGTTCCCGATCCAGCATCATTTCCAGTTGTTGACACATCTCCGCCACTTCCAGTAGAAATGCTGACAGACGTTGGCCTACATATTTTACCGCGGCCTGGCTTTAGCGAGCTGCGATTAAAAAGACCGCGCAGTAACGAGGACCTTCGGCGGTCAGTCAAAGAAAAGTTTCGTCGCAGGTTGACAGCTTTTGTCGTGAAATCAGCGTCAGGCTGAGTCATCTGATCAAAAACACGAAGTAAGGGGTCATTGCATGGCAGTGACATGCGTCGTCCCAATTTGGGATGAAGATCAGCGGCCGAGGATGGCGCCAAACTGGAAGCCACAGACATAGACATATTTTTTCCTGGTTCTAAACGTGCACAGCCGTCAGCCGACAGAACGTTTGCATCCATTTGTGCAATTGGTTTACTTGCAGAGTCACTAGCAGTTGACGAGGGAAGTTCTTCTTGCATCACCTCCTCCTCCCACTTTGTCTGATTTTGTCGGAAACACCGGAGCATCTCCTCAGAAAAATCATTGGCTAAAAATCTATGCCACTCTATGAACAGTGGTTCAACAACAAAAGAATAAAATCCAACTTGAACTTTTGCAACAGTCACATTAAATCTATCACATATAGGAGTGAGTTCAAAACCAAGCTCGCGCTCTACATCACCCTGGCGGAAAAATTCCTCGCAGGCCCGAAGCGACCACAACTTGGACACGGCCCAGTCTCGGCACGGATTCGATATGTCCGCACATTTAATAGCTATCTGGAGTATAAAATGCCGATGGTGTTGAAAGGATAAGTTAAGCTGGTTGTTGTCCAGAAAGAAGCGCAGCTGTGTTAGGAACTCTTGTTGGCGGGAAATGTCTGTGGCAAGGACGAGGGAGCGGACCAGCTCAGTGAACTCAAGGAACTGGCCCTCTGCAGAGAGGTATTTGGTCATGCCAGCGTCAACAAAGCAAGAGATTGCTGAGCGCCAGTGATGGTTTTCAAGTACAGATACATTGTCGTACAGCAGAGCAAGATGGCTGCCTGTCGACACTAGAAATTTTTCGTTCACACCTGAAAATAAAAGAATTTCAAATGTCTTCTTGTTTTTAGAGAAAAATACAAGATAAAATGTTTTAGTAAAGAAATATAAATCAAATTCCATTTATCACATAATAAATAAAATCTTCACATACGATTTCAGATTTGTATCATTATATGTCCTCAATACAAATGAAATGTTATTATAGCATAACCGACGAACGGACAAACAGAAATGCTATTTACAGGAAGCTCTTTGGCTAGAGAAAAAATACTACATTTCGTAAGTAATAATACCTAGTAATAGTTCAATTGTTTTCTTAGCAAAATAAGGCTATTGGGTGAAAGAATCTTATTCTTTATGAAGGAAGAGGTAGGTTGTGCTAAAATTCCGTGAAGGTGTGAGTTTTAAGGCTTAAAAACAGTAGTAGAACGATAATATTCACTAAATATGTGTATTCCTTTTTTAAAAGAACTATGGACAAATTTTTTTAAAATTAAAGTTAACATAAATTTTATCGTTCTACTACTGTTTATAAGCCTTAAAACATCTTTACGGAATTTTAGCTCAACCTACCTCCACCTTAATCAGCTATCTACCTTAATAGCGTAGATAAGCTACACAAAACTAATAAAGTTCTGGAATATGAAATTACCTGGATGGTCGAGATCATGTGAAACAGCAGCGACCAGCGCTGCTAATAATTCAAGAGGAGACAGGTAGGGTAAGATACGAGCCTGCTGACAGAACACGTACATAGCCTGTGTCACGTCGCTGGCGTGGAGTGCGTTGTGGTAGGGATTGCCTGAGTGGTAGCCTCGTTCCAAAAGTCGAAAGAAGCTTAGAACATCAGTTGGGTCCATCTTAAAGTAACTCATCAGTCCTAAAATAAATAAAAAATATTTCAGAAAAACAATTTAACAAAAAAAAGAGCGGTAAAAGTGATAAACCCCTTTTTATTTTACCTATAATGATATATGTTTAAAACCTATTTTAGTCATTAGTATTTTAAAAGTCATTCGACTTTGATTCTGACAATTATTTCTAAAAAAATTGAAAATTTGGAAGTGTAATATTCTTTTATAGTAACCTATCCCTTCAGTAATATATTTAGTGGAAAATAATAAAAAAAATATCTTTCAAAAGAAAGCTTCATTGTTCTATTAAACAATGAAGATAATCTTTAACAATATAATAGAAATTAAAAATAAACAAGTTTATATACGTCCACAACATACAAAGGTATAATAAAAATGAAAATTATGCACATTATTATCCAGATTTTCTAGTGCGAATTTTAATCAAAAAAATATTTGCACCAATTGATATTTTTTTGAGGTAGGTATTATTTTCCCATAAATATTGACCTTTTATATTTTTTGTTTAAATAGGGGCTAGAGGGTAAAAACTGATATTTTGTGTAAAATAACTTTAAAATTAACCTCATTTGATAGAATTAAGGACTATCTACTTAAGGGTAACAACCACCTAAAACTTTGCTTTGGGGGGGGGGGGCCGGGGGGGTAGTATTTCACCCTTACTACTTCCCAAATACACCTCTTGAACGTCCTTGCTTAATGGCAATAGAATATTTAACAAAACTTCTTATTTGAAAGTCATAATTAGATGTTTTTTTTATACATATTAACAATCTAAAAAATTGTATCGAGATATAAAGATAAGAAACGTGTGTAGAAAAAAAATATATGTAAAAGAAACCATAAAAATATTATTTAAAATCTTTAAGGAATTTGAATGTTCTACAAAACTCACATACTTTTTGTACAGGTGGTCAATTGAAGAGCAACATTTTTAACCTTAAAACCAAATCTAATTTCATATTTTGATTGATAATTTGTAGACGGTTTCTATTGAGTTACTTAACTGTAAAACCTTGGAATATTGTATATTCATAGATTATAGTTATGAAGACCCATAAATATTTACAATTAATAAACATTACACACGTACTAATACCAAGCTATAAAACATATGTCAATAGTATAATACTAAAATTGTAAAAATGTGGGAAAACAAATGTAACTTGTTCTGTCAGGTATGGGGATAAGGTAACTGTTGAAAACTTTTCCCCTCAACTGTTCTGCCTGTATGATTAATAGTTCCTTTTGATTTACTTTAAAAAAAATTAAATTGTATACTATAAAGAGACAAAATCTAATTCTCCTAAATGAGCATTAGACAGTAGAAAATTTTCGAGAGAATCAAGTTTTTATTTAGGTGCCATGTCTCTATTATTTAGGTTCATTAAGTCATATTATCAATAATTAGTTAAAGGAAATAAACTGAAATAGATTCCTTTATAAATATCAGGCCTATCGCAGCTGCAGGTCAAACTATTCGTGAGCATTAGCAAATAGACCAACATTCTTTTACTAGCTATGCCCCTAACATCTTAACATAAAATATATATTTAAAGTTAGAATAAAATGATAGAAAAAGGATGAGGTTTTGTACTATTTTAGCGCAGCTACTCTGGAACAAGATTCTGTTAATATGTTTCATTATCAAAGTAGGTTAGATAAATGAACAAAATATTTCTTGTTTATTAAATGTTTTTGAAATTAGAATTTAAAATGTTATAAGACTCATTAATCAATTTAATAAAAAGCAAGTTCCCTGAAATGAATAAATGTTTTTGCAGATCTTTGCTTGTTATTGCTGCACTATTTATTGACAAAATCGTCCTTGTCTGTTCTTGTTTTCTACGCAATTATATTGGTATTTTGGCGTAGTGGTGAATCAGTAATAATATCTGTGTGACGTATTTATTATTGTAACAAGACATTCACATCTCAGATTACTGTTATACAAAAGTATTCAAAATATTATGCGGGTGTACGTTTTATTTGCTCTTATAAATAAAATTTATATTTTAAACTAAGATTTATAAGGTTAATTATTTACCTATGTGTACCTGCGTTAAAAATATATTTATGTTTTTAGCAGTTTTAAGATAATTTAGTTGTAAAATCATGATTAAAGGCATGAAGAATTTGGGCATGATATTTAATTAAATGTTTTTTTAAGTCAAATAAACAAACGAATTAAATATGTGACTAATTTGAGCCTTCAAGCTCTTTTAAAAGATACTAACGGCTTCGCGGCCCTAGGGGCTTTGCCCCAAGAGGTAATTAAAAAATATATGTATAAAATTAAGTACTACTGGTGCTGCCAGTAGTTTAATAGGAACTAACTTCCCCATAAACAAAAAAAAAGGGGGTATTTTTTTGTTTTTTGGGGGCTACCAAGATCAGTGGTTACCAAGATCTTAAGGGACAACGGACGGACCGACATCATTCAACTTTGTATTATACCTAGATTTGGTAATGATGTAAAAAATTATTCATGTATTAAAACACCTTTCATTTTTGTTCTAATACTTATAAATTAAAGTCATTAAATAATAATTTTTGAAATTTTGATTTAAAGATTTACATAGGTATATAGTTATTGTATGTAAACTGTTTGCGTATAATTTTGAAACCCTCCCGCCCGACACTTATTATTTTAAAAATAAATTGAAGATAAGGGGGTTATCAGTACTTAACAGGCTGTTTGTGTGAAAGCATTAAAAAGTATTACACGAGAATATAATGACCGCTTTCTCAATCGCGTTACCGACAGAAAATCCAACATTTAAGAATATTTAGAAGGGAGGGTTAGTTTTGAGGGGGGCGATGGGTTGACCCCAAGCCTTAAGATTCTCGCTATCCTATAATATAAAGTTGTAAGATTTTTTGTTTGTTCGATAATATACCGCTAACAGAGCCCCTGGAAGCTAGAGACGTAACCACTATTTACAAATAATATAAAACAATATCTAAAGTTTTGATTGATGGAGTAAGAGGAAAATCTGATAAGTAAATTCTTATTCTGAGCACATTCATATACAAACAATAATCATATATATAATGAAATGCCAACATGTCAATAACAAAATATTTACAATATCGATGTTTACATTTACCAACATTATATATGTATATAAATAAAAATATTTCTTAATTAATGCGTTTTATTTACAGATGTTAAACATTTTCTTATTAATTAGGGTTTGTCTTAGAATATTATCTACAGAACGATATTAATTCGGTATATATTATTGCCTAAAATGACTTTGGAAGTGTTTTATCGCCGTTATAAAATGTTGGATGTTCTAGTTCTCTCTACATTATGTGTGTGAAATTAAAATACAAGTTGGTTATAATTTGGATAACCAAATATTAGAAAATATATTTTTTAAGGTAGCAAAAAAACTTTTTCCCTTAACTTAAAATAAAATTATCATAACTGTGAAAGCAATTTAACAAAGACACGATAAAAATAATTCTGATACAAAAAAATGAACTTGCCTGTTTTATAAAGAATATGCAAACAAATGGAAGGAAGACAGTGACCTCCTGTCAACCTGTCCAAGAGAAAAGCGTTGAACTGCCATTGGTCCACCTTGTCGAGGATGCTCAGAGCCAGGTCTGGACACATGTCGTCCAAGAGTCCCGGGTAAAGGTTCAATAGGCGGGTGTAGAGCTGGCGGTGAGCTCGGCTCTGCTTTCGGCTGCCTGTGTTGGTGGTCCGGCTTTGCGTCCCGGTTATGTCATACCTCGATTGGCCTGAAATTATTTTTTCAGTAAATTGCAGTCTTTTTTATCAACTGTAACATAAATTTTAGCAATGTAAACATCTGGGGCTGCTATTCAGCCAATAATTCCAAAGTTGGAGTATAACTTTTTTTTCATGTAACTGAAGGGGAGAAAAAAGAGAAGGGGGTAGTGGGGAAATTTTCCTTTAGAATTGTTTGTCAGAATCACATTCCCTTTCCCCTGATTAACATAAAATTTTTAAAGAAAATTGTCCTATGAATGTCGAAGAAGGTTCAAATTTAATTTTTCAAAGCTAAATTCAGCTTCATGAGCAGGAACGCAACTTTATATCCGAACAAAAGTTATTTATCCTCCATATTTTTAACATATTTTAATATAGTGATACCGCCGCAGTTTCTTTACAGTCCCTCAAAATTTAAATGTACCTAATCAACGCAACTGCCTTATCAAATTCCAAAATAATTTTTGGTCGAGTTCCTTTTGTGTTTTAGGCTTCATCTATCTATTTTATTATTTACCTGAATTTTTTCCCTCATCTAGCAGATTTGACAGAAGTCTGTCCTCCTCCAGAAGGCGGAGACAGGCAATAACCTCGCTGTGCCGACCTCCATTTCGGCCCCCACATATTGCAGCAATTTTACCGTCCCCATCCGCACTACCGCCGCCCTCACCATCACTGTAGGCCATTTCCATGTTTGGTCGGCAGGTGGCAGCAGCACAGAGAGTGCCACCCAGTGCTCAGGAGCCAGGGGATGTGTCTGTCTAGCACCCTAGACTACGCAGTCACCAAATTCACCATTTTATTATCTTCGGTGGTTACTTCTCCAAAATCTAAAAACAACAGGCTTGATAAAAAAATTGCAGAAAACTTATGTATCCTATTATATGAAGTAGAAAGGTTATTTGTCTGAAACTTAAGATTTCAATAACTAATGAACTGATTAAGCTCTCCATTTAAGGGAAGCTTAAAATAGGTCCTGGGATTGTGTTAAGCTATTTCATTATTTATATTTAATAAGACTTAAAATGATTTTACTAATAAATTCACCTTTCTTTTTGTTTACATAAAGGATAAGTAATGGGTTGGATACTTAGTTAATTAGAATTGGGAGGTTGTAAGTGCCACTCTAAAAAATATTCTTATTTTAAAAAAAAACTGCTTAATATTCAAGGAAATTTCATACAAACATAATTTAGTGTTTGAATGTGTTGTATTTATACATGAATATGGGCGTTTGTGTGTGTGTGTGTGTGTGTATTTATCACCTGTTAGCAAAGAAACTATATAAATGAATCTTTCCGTCTACCTGTGAATTAAGCGAATTGCAAACAATTTCATATTTAATTTCTTTTGATTCTTAGTCAATTAAGAATTAAAGCTATTCTTAAAGCGACCTCTAAAATAGTTTTATTTTCACTAAATTCCTGGGGATAACGAGCTACGCTCGCCATAGATGTTGTCATCCTTGTAGTGTGTGTATTCGTACATAGTATATTTTGCCCGGAGATCTGATGAAAAAAGTATAACGTAATCAATACAAATTGACGTAGATACACATTTATACTATAAACAAATCATCTTTTTCTTCAAAATATAAATTGTAATGTTTTAATTTTAAATCCTTCTCATTTTTTGAAACTTTGAACTATGCATAATTTACTTGGATTTGTATTCGATGATACTTTAGAATACAAATACAAAGTATATTTTTCTGTTCTTTCTTTTTAGTAGCGAAGCTACTTTATAATTCGAAATATCCACATTGTCAGCTACGTTTAGCACTAAACGTGATTTTCTCGGCTGCCATTAAATTTGGTGGCCATTGTTTTGGGTGAAGATTCCGTTTACAAATGAGCACTTAATATATAATTTACTTGGTCCAACAGTCTGTCCTTATGGCTCTGACGGTCATTTGAATTATGTAAGAGAAGTTTTTTAAACTCAGCTGCTATGATAATAAAAAGCCTGAATCTTTAGTGAACCTTCTCATGAGCAATGAGCATCTACTCATTAACTCACTTCAATACCAGCTGTTATTGCTTTGCTGGCCTTACTTTAATATTTCATTAAGCTTAGCATCTTATGGATTTTGTCATCCTTAATTGTTATTAATATCAAAATATTTTATTGTTAAAATATTGGCGAACAAAATGTTGCTGGAATCCAGCCTTTCCTAGGTTTTAACAATTTTAAAAGTACCAGCGGAACAACTTTTATATATTTGATCAAAATAAAAAGAGCAAATATTTGCTGGTGAAAATAGATTTAAACCTGCACAAAAAGAACTAAAATTTCATCCATTTTAAATCAATTAACACACTGACAAACAAACAACCTTCATCTCAGTACATAGCATAAAATATTAGGAAAATCGCGAATCTGTTAATATTGACAGTTGTCCTTGAAAGGAAGTTAGAAAATGTACAAAA
>LS056572.1:0-12064 GCA_900241095.1 Acartia tonsa
AAGAACTGCCCAGAAAGAAATTCTGTAGATGCGAAGCAGCGCAGCCAATCAGAAAGGGTAAGACTAATTAGTTTTTTTTATACCTATATTTAATCTGCGACAGACTTGTTCATGATTATTAACTTAATGATAGCTGCAAAAAAAGATGAGTATTATTAAGAACTTATCCTGCTTGATAAACAAAAATGACGATTCCTATTCAACTTTATTATAAATAGACAAACAGCATGCTATAGCAAATTGATATTTAATTGAAATGCATTAAATCTTATTTCAATCATGATTATTGTATAGAAATAAACGAACTCTAGGTATGAAGCCTTTCTCCAAGATTATAGGCATTTTAAATCAAGGAAATTGAGTTAGAATAGTTTTTCTTTATAATCATGTATTATCTCTGAGTTATTTTTTGCTTATTATGACTTTTATATTTAGAATGATAGTGAGCTAGACCGCAGCACCAACTGGCGTGACCGCAGCCGTTCCGAGGCAACACCCGCCGCCCGCGACCGCACAAGATCCGAAGCATCACAGGTCGAGTCTGACGAAGGTAAGAAGAACCTTAAAAAGAAGAAAAGACGCGGCAAAAAAAAGTCCCAACAAGAAAAAGAGTCGCTTGCACTTGCGCGGCAAGAACAAGAGTCGCAGTCAGTAGTACTTGCTTCCCCGAATAGCAAGGTTAAACTTCAAGTTGAGATGGATGGCAGCATCACTCTTCTTGATAATAATCCTGTTTATTCTTCTTCTGATGATGTCATTATTGAGACAACAACTGAAATTGATTTGTCTGCTACTGTCAACATTGAGAGTGGAAAGACAGCCAAGAAAAAGGAGAAAGCTAAAAATTCTAAAGAGCTAAAGTCCGATAAGACTGAAAAGAAGGAGAAAAAGGCCGAAAAGACTGATAAAGCTCAGGATAAGACCAAGAAAATGACTAAAAAGGAAAAGGGGGAGAAAGTAAAATTAGTAGAATCTACCCATGTTGTGGAAGTAAAGAAAAGAGTTGTTGAGTTTAATTATAATTCAGTTGAAAAAGTTGTTGGTGTTTATGATTATTTTTCTAGTATTCGAATTAAACATTGATCTGAAATCAAAGTAACAATGACACGTATATAAAAAATGTTTAGATGATAATCTAATGCACATTTTGTTAGCCTTCAAGTCAAGCCTAATACCCTTTTATTTCATTAATCTAAGGGACTTTAACCCTGTGGGGCCAATTTAGATATTTCCCAAATGTTTCATCACATAATTGCTTTATTTGAGAGGGACACGGCTCCACCGCTTGCAAAATTTATGGCAATTAGATGCATTTTTTACATGCTTGTCAATGTCACACTTACAAGATTACTTGAGATTGTCCTACATATACTGGTGCATGATGTATTTTGTAAAATTTTTATTTAGACTTCTATTTTGTTAAAATGATGGCCTTTAAATTCTTGTTATTTGAGTAGTTTGATAAATTATTGTTTGTAGATAATAGAATTGTATTAGATTTTAAATTGATGCTACAGTGATTGATTATATGAATAAATGTTCTTTTCTTCTAATTTCTACAAATTGTACAAATAGGTACTTATCATGCCTGATTCTAAATTCATTGTAGGCTTTCAATTAGTATTACATAGTTTACTGTCAATATTAAGTTTATTTATTCTAAATTGATGTTATTGGTAAGGATAAAGATTCTTGAAAACCTACCTTTTGAAGATTTTTTCTGACTCATCCCCTGGCTCTGTAAACGCAGTAAATTCAAACACATCGTTCATAGATATATATACCTATTGATTGCTTGTTTTTATGTATGTGCTAAAAATAGATTTATTATGAATTGAATCTTAAACCAGATTATCAAGAAATCTAATTAAGAGAAAATTGTAGCTGGCCAAATAATAATATCCCCATCCACCCAATTTTCCCCATCTCTCGATTCTACTGGATGAACGAACTGACCAATAAGTGATTTTACTTTCTTTATTCTCTTCAATTAAGTAATTTTTATTCCTGATAACATTTTTTTTTTGTTTCCAGAATCTTTTCCTTAACCCTGACTGATATTTAGTTAATCGATTGATCTAAATTGATTCGTTATTGATAATATTTTTTTCAGGTGAGAATGGTTACTATGAAGAGTCTGGAGAGGATGGGGGCGCAGCCAATTCTCCCTTCTCAACTCCAGGTATGATTAGTAACATTTTGACTAGTGACTAACTTGTGATATATACACGTCAAGAAGTTTATTGGTTCAAGTGTCGGCTAAACCACGTCAAACCTTAATATATGACGGATTTTACACTATGATATAATACTTATATTGCATCAATTAGAAGAGTATGAAAATGAATGACAGTTATAGAGTGTTGGACGTTCGCTGTACGATGGGTCAGATTATCTTGCAATTAATAAAGCAAGATCAGTTTTAGGTTAAGGAAGGATGTTTTTACCTACAGCCTGTGTGTTGCCTTTGGTATGATTTTATACTGTCTAGGTCATCCAGGGAACAGATTTTCCAAGCCCAGAAGGATCAGTACTTCTGACAGTGTTGGTAAACAGAACAGACTGAGACAGCTCTCTATTGGTGAGGATAGAAATAATAGGACTCCGCCGCGAGGATTTGGCGGTCCAACAACACCCCAATACAAACAGGGGACACCGAATAACCAGCGGACAAATGTGTTCCAAAGTCCACCACCGCTGCCCCCTGGAAGCGCAGGCAGAATGCCTCCAACACGAGGCATGGTCGCTCAAACTACGGTCCCGCCTCCGCCGGTTGGATTTCCGCCTAGAGGTAATTCCATTAAAAGTTAAAATTTTTTTATTGTATAACTCTAGAATATGTGCAGTCAACGGTTTCTCTATGCGCATAGTAAACAATAACAAATGGTTTACTAATTCTTTTTAAAACAATTTACTTTATGTTTGCTGGATTATATCTTCCTTACTGATTTTTAGTTGTTAAAAATATTGTTAGCTTGTTATTGGATTAGTAATGAACAATCTTCTTAACAAACTTATCGTTTTAAGGTATGGTTGGTCCGGACCATCCTTTGCCAGGAAGACCTCTGCATGGAGTATTACCTCCACCTCCACCCCAACAACAAAACCATGACAATAAGCTGATGCAACTTCTAGCTCAGCTTCAACAAGGCGGCACTGGAGGTAGGAAATATTAGCAGAAATGCAAATAACTCCTAGTAACTCATAAAACATCTAAATTTTTTTGTTGTCAATATCATTGTAGATCTTAAATTTTTCATTTATTTAGCCCTAGGTACAATACAGAAACCAAGTATATCAACCAAAATTTGCCTTACATCAATGATGGAAGGTGCTTAACATCACTTGCTATTGTTCGTAACTTCGTATATAGTCCCCTTTTATGTGTAAAATCTGTCTTTTGATTGGAAAAAGATTTGTGTATTGATTTTTAATGTGCTATTTTTATCATTCTGGTTGATTTATGTTTCTTTTCTTTTAGGTAACAATGTTGGTCCTGGCCTAGGACCACAACAGCAGGGACAAATGCCCGACTTGGCACAGCTGTTGAAAGGTCAGGGACGACCACCTCCACAACAACAACAACCCCAACAGATGCCAATTGGTGGACTGCAGAATATCCTGCAACAGCCGCCGCCTGTCCCGAACAGAGGAGTTAGTCCAGGCAAACAGCCGGATCCTTCACAATTTCCAGCGGCTTTGCATCACCTGCTCAAGCTTGGTGCAACTATGCCTCCAATGAATAAACAACCAAATCAGGTTAAATCTATTTATTGTACCTAATTAAATAAATCTGTCAAAAATATGAAAAGGGGAGGTTTAAAGAGAATTTGGAGTTCTTAGTCATATTGTTATTTATACCTATAACAAGTCAGGATGACTTGATCTCTATTTAAAAAGTTTAATCCAATTAAGTATATTTATACATATTTTTAATCTAATAGGTGTTATTTAAAAATAGGAAGAGAAATTTGCCCCAAGAAGTATGCACGAGAAATCAGCTACTCCTGCTATTGACATAACAGCTTTAGCAGCCAGGACTGGTGTGTCAGTTGGTAAAAAGCTGCCAACAGCTGCTATTAATGCGGAGGATCTAGAGAAGAGCATGCTAGGTATACCTACCTAACTATAGAATTTATAATCAACACGTTTAAGAAAGATCTATTATTTAAATTCTACTAACTTATTTAAGCTATTTACAGCTATACATATATTTTTTTATAAACTGTTAAAAAATTGAATTTTAAGGTAAGGCATGCTTTTTATGACCTATATTTTTAAAATAACTTTTTAAGTAAGGCAATAAATATAAAACAGTTCTGTAGTTAACTGTGATAAAATAGGCGAATCTGATAATAATAGAGATGACAGAGATAGAACTCCTGTGCCCCAAAATCAGCCACCAATAGGTAGGACATTTTTATTTCCAAGGTGTTATTAATTTTATAAAGATAATTAGTTGGTGAAATGTTCTTTTTTTTAAATAAGAAGGTATATTTGGATAAGATTTTCCATTAAACTAATTGATAATTGTGATATCTTGATGCCTGTTGGCGAATATAACTATCAACAATTTTTTAAATTTTAATTGAAATATTATTATCCGTTCGTAACTTTCGTAATTGACTTCTTTTTAAGGTCAAATTCCATCATTTGGTCTTGCACCAGGAGGCAGTGTAGGCGGTCAACCGTCGTCCAAGCCGCCTCCAGGTTTTGATCGCGGAAACTCTTCTCCCATAATGACCGGCGGCGGCGGTCTGCCAACCCCATTTATGGATATTAACCAGATGAATTTGCTGCAACACCTGCATGCGCAGCAGGCGGCGTTTGCGGCTCAACAAGCGGCGGTTTCGACTGCCAGCGGCGGCAACCCAATGATGTTTCCGTTCTTGCCAAGTATGGGGATGGGTTTTCAGGGTATGGATCCAAGATTTCAACATATGCCGCAAGTTGGGGTAAGATTATTTTCTTTTCACATGGATGGAAATAACAATTCTAATGATAATTTTAGAACAGTAGCATTTTGATACTTGTAAAGTACTCTATTTAATATGAATATTAAGTAAATT
Organism: Acartia tonsa; assembly: GCA_900241095.1. Lineage (NCBI taxonomy): Eukaryota > Metazoa > Arthropoda > Copepoda > Calanoida > Acartiidae > Acartia > Acartia tonsa. The sequence continues at coordinate 5,070 of LS056572.1, forward strand.
ACTTAATAATCTAATAATATAAATATTAACATAAATCTTAACATTCATTTGAATTAAAAATTTTCAACTATTATAGCAAATAGTTATGCACTATAGTTATCTTCATTTTAAATCCTTTTTCTGTAAATATTATCTTAGAAAATTAATTTATTTCAGGGGCCAATGTTTGGAGGAATGCCAGGAATGTTTGGTCCCATAATGATGGGGGGTGGGGGAGAAGGTGCAGCCCATGATTTAATAATGAACCAACAGAGACCAATTCAAGATCCTTTCCCTCCTATGAACGCTCTTCCAGGTATAAGAAGTAAAACAGAATAATAAATCTTTTTGTTGGTATTGATTGATTTTTTTCCCAATTTTTTTCCATAATATGTACCTATCTCTTTGCAACCAAAAAAGGAAAAAGTCTTACAACTAGGTTTGTTTTTATTAGTGAAGGACCAAATAGTATACCCTCCATACTTATTACTTATGTCATAGAGTGATCAACACAGTTTAATTAAACATGTTATTTTTATTTGATAAAACAATCTTCAGTTGGTTTGTAAATAAAAAGACATGATGCTTTTAAATGAGTAAAAATTATATAAGTAATACAGGCATGATATGGTATCAAACTTGCTTCTTTGAAATGATTTTTCATACTATTTGTAATTTTAGGATTAGGACCTCAGCCGCCTCTGCATATGAGAGGTGAGGGTAGAGAAGGTCAACATTTTAGTAACAGGGGCTCGCCTCAACAGGTAAATTAATAGATAGAAAAAGAAACAAAAATATTAAGTATAATTGAAAAGAAATCTACCAATTTAGGACAGAAATAATACTTACCAGTATAGTTCCTTTCTTAAGAGCACTAAAAAACATTACTTTTAGGGAGATATAAGAAGATCACCCGATATGATCCTTCCACCTGCTAGAGCTGAAAACAACTCCCCTGATGGATCGATTCAAACTGCACCGTCGCCACTTCCCACAGCAAATTCTCCCATGCAGGCAGCTACCCCTCCCCCAATAATGCTGGGCTGGGGTCAAAACCCGCTGTTCCCAATGCCTCTGTTATCTGGAATGGGTGGCGGGCTAGGAGGACCCCCACCAGGCATGGCCACGCCACCAAGGCCGTTCCAAGGATTTGGCACTGGATTTTCACCATTCCAGGTAAAGTAAACTGAAAATTTTAAAAATTGGTTGATTTTTTTATTACATAAAGACATTTTAATTTTAAATTTTTTTTATAGGCTCATCCATCAGGCTTCCAAAGCAGTGTCCTGTTTCCAGGTGACTTCCAGCATCCTCTAGCGGCCCAAGGTCCAGGTAAATATATAAAGCTTTTTCGAAGTCTTTATTATATATATCATAATATCATCACAATAATCTTAATTGATGATCAGAATAATTATAATTAGTACTGATCTTCTGAAAATTTTTTTTTAATTAGGTGGAGTTGGTCATCACCTTGGCCAGGAAGAACAACCAATAAGCCTGGACGAGTCAGGTCTTCCAAGCTCTCCACCAATCAACATCAAAGATTTCGATTTTGACAGCTTGGACCACCAGTAGACTTAATAAACATATTTAATCGGAAAAAAACATGACAAAAATAAAATTACCCGTTTTCGATTTTGAAGAAATCTAAACATAAAAATTACTAATTGAATAGAAATCAAATTTCTTTTAAAAACAGTATTTTATGTCATGCAATAATGGAATGCTTAAATGTAAGTTTAATTTAAAGGAGATATTTACCAAATCTTTTACTTAAATCTACTTCTGTCCTATTCTACCTTTAGTTTGATTCAAAAAATAAAACTGTCTTTTAATAGGTACTATTGATTATTTTCACAAATTTAGAAAAGGCAAAAATCTGTTAATATGTAAATACTTTGAAAAAGTATTAGTTATTGTTATCTTTAAAAAGTATGCATGAGTATTAAATTTCAATAAGTCTGTATATTAATTTTGTAATTTTTTTATATTTTCAATGTCCATTGTGTTTTTCCTACAGTATTCATTCAAGTTCAAACTCAGGCTAAATTTTTTTTGTGATTTTTTGTGCAATTTTTTCTGTATTTTATGATACCCCCTCTAAACCATTGATACTTGAGCTGGTTGTTAATAAGTATGATGACTGAATGATGGACTTTTAGTTGGATTTTTTATTTGTAAACAGGAAAAGGGATATGGAATATGAAATATATCTTCTAGAACAAATTCCTTTATAACTCTTTCTCTGTTTTTCAATTTGTTAAATTTATTCTTTACTATTCTGTTTTATATTTTTTATCCCTTTCCTTATTGTAACAGACCCTAAGGTTTGAAAATTATTATTTTTTTTGTTGTTGTTTATGATTTTAATTTTGTGTAATCATTTGATTAATGTCATGTCAATTATGCAACTTTTTTACCCATTACTTCATATGTTCATGATATTATATTTTCTATGTACATATATAAACTTTGTATTTTAATGACATTTGGCCCAGTAACTAATTGGGACAAACCATATTGTATATAAATCACATCCATACATATACAGAACTATATATTAATCACCTTTGGACACAATAGATTTTTTTAAACTTCACAAAATTATGATATGGTTTTGGAATAATAAAAATTACCTACATATTTAATTTTTGGCAATTTCAGAGTGTTTGAAAAATGGCATTTGGTCTCTACAGCTTGCTAGGTATGTATTCAAAAAAAGATTCTGTTTATATTTCTGTCACTGAAAAGTTGATTAATGGCAAAGCAAATGATTTTAAAAGTTACGTTTGTTCATCGAATTGATTTGAAGTTAGTTGTCAAAATTGAAGACATTATTTCCACTGTTTTTATAAATATTGATTTTTGTTTATATAGAAGCTACACTGCTAGTTCTGAATGCTATGTGTGTATTGCATGAGGAAAGGTTTCTTGCCAAATTCGGATGGTCTGCTCAACATAACAGGTATTTTCATAGTGGCAGCTTATTCAGTATAAATCAATATTCTAAAACCTTAATAAAATACCTTATAATTAATATCGAAGCTGCTCTATTATTAGAGTATATCCTTAAGGTCGTCTTAAGACCTGCCCCTAAAAAGACTATTGCTCTGCATTTGTAAAAAACAAGTAATTGTGACAAAACATTTTCCCATTCCAATGTATGCAAGGGGTGCTTTAAAAGAGACAAAGGGGTAGTTGCACTAAATGTATTTGAACTTGAATTTAGTGAACCGCATATTTTTTCCTTATCAATGGTTTAAACAACATCTATGAGCTTATTTTTGAAATAATTTTAATTTTCTACCACGTAGTTTTAAAGATATCAAGACTTGAAAATTGTATTCTTGTGATAAGCTGGCTTATTTTCACAAAAAATAACATGATCACTAAGTGATGTATAAATGTTTGTTATTTATTGTAATACAAAATTATATTTATTTAATGGTATATTTGTAACTTATGCTTGAAATAATTTTTATGAAATGCACTTCATGCAACTATCCCTTTACATTTTTAAAACTTGCAGTTTTCGTGTATGTAATCGTATTATCTTACATTTTAGGGGATTTGGAGAAACTGGAGGAGTAAAGACTCAAATACTGGATATTATTAGATCTGTCAGGAAAGTTGCATTAGATAATTACGTCATAATTACGTTACAGACCAACATACAAACATGAACTAAATTTTAGTACCTACTTAATGTAATTTTTTCACTAATTTTTTGAAGTTCATTTTTAACGTACGGACCAAATAAATTTAGCGTAGCTGATCTATTATTAATGTATTATTCTTTGCAACTGTATTAGAACTGTGATGAGAATTCCTCTGATATTTATCAACGGATTAGTAGTCACGAAGAAACTAATTTTGGGCTAGTTCATCGCTTATCTTAGGTAGGTAATAAAAAAAGAGACCAAGAAATACAAAATAATGTATGCATTTTTTTTAACGGTGAAATCTTGAATTAATACGTTTAATATTATCCGTAAATATAAAATTTGAAAATCAGACAATAAACACCAAGTATATGTGGGAAGAAATATGATAGCAGCTTAAAAATCTGCTTATAAGCCGTCCGACTGCTTTATATGTTTTATAATTAAGGTAATATTGACAAGAAGTTTTAGCCTTCTATCTCGAATAGGAGCCGAGAAAATCACGTTTCCCCTAAAACGTGGCATACGGACGGACATTTCTAAATATAGAGTACCCTTACTTCTAAGAAATATGTGTTGGTGGTTTATTGTGTTTAATATTTTCAGGACGAATCCCAATATCAATCATTAACCCCAACCCAACTAGAAATAAAATATAAACTGTGATAACATAAAAAAAATAAAAATGGCTAAACTAGACGATTATGATACAGTGACACAATACATAAGACTAGATCCTAAATTAACTAACCTGCTCAGTGAATATTACACCTTCCTGGCACCTATGATGACCCAGTTGACCTTCCTGTTGTTGCTGGCGACCCTGGCAATATTTGAGGTCAAGGTCAAGTTTGAAGCCAAAGCATTGGAGATATTATTGCATAAGAATAGATCTAGTACGCGACAGGTTATGGTGTACAACTGCGGGCAGATAGTTATCTATATAGCGGCTGTCTATTGGCGGCTATGTAGCCCGGAGCTGCAGGCAGTTGCTGCCTATTCACTGGCGGCTAAACTAATACAGACTAATTGGCAACAATTTAAGGTAAAGTTTGTTACTTTCTTATTATTTCTCATAAATGAAAGTTTGTATATATTTGTTTTTGAATCAAGATTTTAGAATTTCGTTAAAATAAAACTAAAAAGTACAAAGATTGTTTTTGCAATTGAATGAATAACAATAAGGAAAAGCAGGTCAAAAGATGATAATAATACATGATAAGAGTTTTTACCTAAAGTATAGTACTAGTAGTTATTGTTCGGTAAATGCTTACGGATATGAACAAGGAAATTAGGATCGAAAAGTAAATTTTGGTAAAAAAGGATTCAATTCTGGTCACTTTTTCATCTTCTTATAGGTCCAAGAAAGGTTTAGGTACAACTATTTAAAAAATCTGCTAATATTTAACATTTTTCTCATGTCCCTGTGCGTGCAGATGCATTTATGATTTGCACTGATATGTTTTATGGGCCAGATAATACAATTCATGTTCTTATTTCAGAGTTATAGGTATATTCTTGTAGTAACATTGGACCTAATTCTAAGATATGTATGAAGTTTAGGGTCATATTCTAGAAACTTAATTTTAATGGGCCAGATAACGTAATTTTGTTATCACTTTAAAATTGAACTTTTAACATTTATAAATCTATCTCAGCCATAACTTTTAGAAATTACCTAGTAACTACTGCTGCTTTATAATGAAATATATTTGAAGAAAAAATCTTCATTATCAATCGCATCTGTAATAGATAACAACAACGTAAATAAATGAAAATTGGCATTAAGAATTATACAAAAGCACCTAGTCAAATTGTTAAAAAATATCATAAAAAAAATAAAATCACTGCTACTGTGTATATCTTTACACTAACAAAACCAAACAAAAAATGAATATATACAGGATATATTATATGAAATTTAATATATTTAAGTTTTTATCCCTTATTATTTCATTTTTTAAAGTGACTAGATTATTGTTTAATTTTGTGTTATATTTTAGGTTGATATTCTAACTATAGCCCCGACTATTCTACCCACCATTCTCTTTGCATTTATGGTGAAACCAAATAATTCCTTATCTATTATAGGTATTTATTTTATTAATATTCATTCATAAAGACATTAATTGCAGATAAGAAAATACGCATTGTCTTTATTGTTTTAATTTGTATGTAATGAGAAATTGTGAGGGATATTAATTTTGGATTTTGTTTGCTCATGCAGATAAAATTAATTTCATCTTAATGAATAGGTAGGTAAGCAAAGGAAAATGGTACAAATATTTCCAGGCAGGGAGAGGACAATGGACTACTAAGTTACCCTGTTACCCAAAATTCTTTAGCAATGTTATCTTATTCATTTGCTCAAAAACTATGGATGTTCATTGAATTTTGATTGGTTAGTTAAAATTAGTAATTTTTAGACAGAACTTTGTAGTTCTAATAAAATCCCATACATTTTTGTCATGATATTTTATATACATTTGTTGATATTTTGCAAAGCCATGGAAAACACAGATAATTTTGCGGTTACAAACCGGTTTGTTTTCCGTGGAAAAGAAGTGGATTCTTAGCAATTAAATAATATCTCAGTATTTATAATATTTCTATTGAACATTTCCTGTCTGACTTTTATATATTTCTTTGACCAAATATTTTGATTTTAGAAGGTACAGATCAGCTGATAAATGAAGGAACGCAACAAGTAATTCCAGTAATACTTGTCTATCTTTCTCTGATTCTATATCCAATCATTTGCGTTACAGTTGTCATTTCTTTTATAGGTAATTTTTATAATGTTTTTTTTTATAAGAAATTTATAGATAACTTTGACTTAATGGCAATATTAGATAAAGACTTCTCATGTATGATTTTTTAAGGAAATATCATATGAAAAAATAGAACTACTTAATAATGTTTAAAACTTTATTTTGCCTGTTCAAGGTTTAATAATTTAAGATATTTTTGAGCAAATGAAATATAGTTGAGCAAAAAAAGACTTAGAATTTTCATACCTATGTAAGCTTCTATTAAATAATGATACAATAAGTTTCAATCAATAAATTAATTTAAAGAAAGTATAATTTTGTTCATTATAATTGATGATGGTTTTGTATTGATTAATCGTCCATTTTCTTATTGTATTGGAATCTCTTTGAGTTTCTGAAAAATTAAATAGAATTTTAATATAATTTGTATTAATAATACTTGTTTTAGCTTACTGTTTCTTTCGCTTTCTGGCTTCTCTGCGTCGAAGGTTTCCCGATGATTTTGACTTCTTTCTCACCCTGGCCATTTCCATTCTGGCTTTCAAAACTGTCAAAAGAGATCTTGTTCAGAGACAGGTAG